>JAJIYU010001675.1:0-34551 GCA_030144865.1 Tinospora cordifolia
CTTTCTTCGATTGCTTGGTGTGAACTTGAATGAAATGAGAAAGGGGTATTTATAGGTGTTGGTTTGGGGTGGGTTCCACCACAACAACCAAAATTGTCAACATACTCTATCCGTCCATCTCATGCACACACACACACACACACACACACACACATATATATATATATCTTGTTATTATTGTATTTTATTATTCCTTTTATTTTTCACACAATCATCATTATCTTATCCTCTTAATATAGATATATATAGTTATTATCATGCATGCATACATATATATATATATATGTATGTATGTATGTATGTATACACATGTAATAATTAATTATTTCATTTAATCATTTCATTTTTTTTCTAACTAAACTCCTACGATGAATATTATTTTTTATTAATTTATTTTTCATTTAACACACATATTAATTTATACAATTCCTATAAACTCATATATTTTCATTTATAATTCATTAATTCAAACATAAAAATACATGTCGAACCCGTCGACTCAATATCCAACAAATACATGTTATTATAGTCTTCCTTCAAAACAAATTTTGTCTTCGAAATTTACTAGAATAACAAGATATCACAGAGCAACACTCATAACATCAGGGAAATGACTCGCCATGTAGTTCTCTTGCTCCAAGATGTCTTGCTCGACACCATGAAATTGCCAATGCACATGTACTATCGATATCTACTTGTTGCATAGTTTCTTCATGGCTCGATCAATGATAGCTATCGGAGCCTCATCATATATATAGTGCGAGGAATCGAGGTAGTAGTTTCTCAACATCGATATATAAAACACATTGTGTATTCTCTCTAGCTGAGGAGGTAATGCCAATCGATATGCAATAGGACCTATTTTCTCAAGAATCTCAAATGGTCCATTATATCTCGGAGCGAGTTTCCCTAAAATGTTAAACCGAATCGGCCCATTCTGAAGAAAAATTTGAAGGAGTACATGATCACCAATAACAAACTCAAGGATCTTCCTCCAGTTATCTGCATAACTCTTCTATTGATCTTGAGTTGCCTTCATATTCTTACCGATCTGCTGAATTTTCTCATTTTTTTCTTGTACAAAAGTAGGGTCAAAAACTACTGTCTCTAACCTTGGCCCAACAAGCTGGCGATCGGCAAGGTCGACCATATAATGCCTCAAATGGTGTCATGTCAATACCTGCTTGGTAGTTGTTATTATATGCAAACTCACATAATGCTAAATGATCCTCCTAGCTACCACTAAAATCAAGAATACATGCATAGAGTATATCGTCTAAAATCTGGATCACTCTCTGAGACCGACCATCAGTTTGTGTGTCAAGACCCCTTCCTTATGGAGAAAGACGAACCGACCGACACAGTGTTCTAACAAACCCTCTCTCAATATAGAGCTTGCCAAAATACTGTTAAGCCTCTTAAAACCACCGTACAGCACTATCAGAGTAAGCATAATAAATGCGGAAACAACTAGAACAAATAATTACAGTAGAATTTTTATTTGGACAAAAGTTAACTGTATATATATATACAGTGTCCTAAATGTAGCAGTAGCAGAAATGTCTAAGTCAAAATATCTACAATATTTTTTTCACTTCCTATACATTATACTAACTCTCAAAATAGTAAACCACGTAAGAAAACCTACCAAAATAAATGTGGTGCGCTCTACGCGATGACCGCCTTCTTCCCTTTATCCGCAGAAGAAGACCTTGAAATATTAGAGTAGTGAACCAATTTTGTCCACAACAGCTCAGTGAGTTATGTAACTTAATCTATAACTTAAAACAAGAATTCTAAAAAAATAATGTCATATATGAATGCACAATAATAATAATGTGAATGAGTGCAATAGTTAATGAATGCTAACTCTACAATGTAGTTGTATACCTTCCATTTTGAAAACGTTTTTAATGCCGAAAACACATAAATCTACTCGAGCGGGTGAAACCTAATGGTTAGGCGTATATTCATATCATATCACAGGGAGCCAATTGATAGACCTAGCCCAACTGTACCCCCGAGTACGACAATCACTCGTCCTTAATGTTCTAGAGGAGCCCAATTGATAGACCTCGCCCAACCGTACCTCCCAGTATGTCAGCCACTCATCCTCAATACTCTACCACATCCAATACCCTAATCCGCATCTCGACCTCAATATTCGATGCACATTTTCATTTAAATTACATTTAAAGATGGCGAATACATTTCAATATGTAAGAACATTTCATTTATGATAGAATAACAAGTTAACTGATAAATTAATAAACACTACTCATAACGATGCTCAGCTCCCGGTGCTACTCTAGTGACCGGTTGCATCCCTCTGGTGTTGAATCCTGCGTAATCAACTTAGTTTTTTAATATTTACATAAAACTTGGCTCAAATCTAATTTTATAATCCTTGGTCAATTAAAGAATTGACTTGGTCAATTGTAGTCAACTCTATTCCAACCTAACCCTCACCAACCTGTCAAATCAACAACGTCAACATGATTAACAATGTCAATTAAGCCTTTAATATTGATTCAAAATACTATAAATATGTATTGTTAAAATATGTCCCACCTTTGGTATACAATAACCAACTACTTTTATAAATTTGGCGGTTTAATACATAAATATTATTTTCTATGTTACACATTTTTCTAATAAGTATTTCATAATATTATACAAGATTATATAACATTTTTTTCTATTATTTAACATTATTTTTACCTTGTATACATTTTTCTCTATATTAATTAATTAATCCTCAAATCGCATAAATGCAAATTTAATATATCAATTGACCTCTAAAAATTTTAATTTTAGTGTCATTGAGTTCAGAGTTTCATTCTAGACATTTCGGTATATGCCAACTAAAATTTCAGTATTAAAGGGTATACCCCCTATATGTCAATTTTCATCTACCATTATTATTATTATTATTATTATTATTATTATTATTATTTTCTTTTGATTATCCAACTCATTATGATAATCATCTATATTTCTAATTAATTCATTTCTTTCATTTCATTCATTTATATCTTGACACATATATTTATATAGATTTAATTTCATTATCTAATCAACATGCTTTATCCAATATATATATACAAAGACTAGCCCATAATTATTTAATACCCACACACACACACACACACACACATATATATATTGATCATCATATATGTCTTTTTATTTTTACAAATATATGTGCCTATGCATATATGTATGCAAGAATTAATGTATTGTATTAATTTATCTCATCATATTATTTTATTTTATTTTAAATTTCCAAATTAATTAATTTCATTTTCTAAAATCACGTAATTTCATTTTATTCACACATTAAATTATGCAAAATCTGTAAAATCATGTATTTCATTTATATTTCACTAATTAATACATGAAAATATATGTCAAGCTCATCGATTCAATGTTTAAAAATACAGGTCGTTATAGTCTCCCCTCCTTAGAACAAATTTTGTCTTCGAAATTTACTATAACAATAAAAGATCAAGAAGCGACTCTCATAATCTCAGGAAAATGACTTGCTATGTAGTCTTCTCGCTCTCATGTATCCTGCTCGGTAACATGAAATTGCCAACATACACGTATCATCGGTATCTCCTTGTTGCGTAGTTTCTTCACGGCTCGATCAATGATAGCTACCGAAACCTCATCATATGAACAATCCTCTCACAACTCAACATGTTTCCAATCAATCACATACGAAAGATCGGGGTGGTCAACATCGACACATGAAATACATTATGTACTCCCGCTAGCTAAGGTGATAATGCCAATTGATAAGCCATAGGACTTATCCTCTCAAGGATCTCAAAATGTCTAATGTATCTCGGAGTAAGTTTCCCTGAAACACCAAAACTAGTAGGCCCCTTTCGAGAAGAAATTCGAAGCAGTACATGATCACCAATGTCAGATTCAATGATCTTTTTTCGGTTATTTGCATAACTATTCTTGCTATGTCACCAACATCGGCCCAACAAGCTGACGATCAGCAAGGTCGACCATATAATGCCTCAAATGGTGCCATGTTGATACTCATCTGGTAGCTGTTATTGTATGCAAACTCACACAACGCCAAATTATCCTCTCAGCTGCCACCAAAATCTAGATCACTCTCTTAGGCTGACCATCAGTCTGTGGATAGAAGGTTGTGCTCAGGTTTACTCTAGTCCCCAACTGACTCTGCAAGCTTTGCCAAAAATGGGACGTAAACCGAGCATCTCTATTAGATACAAGGACACTGGGACCCCATGTAATCTCACGATCTCATGGATATACAATCAAATTAGCCTCTCAACCAAATCTCTAGTATGAATAAGGTGGAAATGAGCAGACTTAGTCAGTTTGTCAATAATAACCCAAATAGTATCGTGTCTCTGCTAAGTCCGGGGTAATCCCATCACAAAATTCATAATGATGTGCTCCCATTTCCACTCAGGAATAGCCAAGGGCTGTAGTAAGCCACTGAGTCTTTGGTGTTCCGCCTTAATCTGTTGGCACGTGTCACATCTGTGCACAAAGGCTGCAATATCTTCTTTCATCCCCGACCATCAATAAGTATGTCGAGCATCATGATACATCTTATTGGTGCTTGGATCAATGGTATACCTCGAGTAGTGCAGCTCTTCTATTACTCCCTGTCTTAGGCAAAGGTCATCTAGTACCCACAATCATCCCCTGAACCTCATTGCACCATCACTGTCAATTGACCACTCTACATGAGAAGCGTCGTCTGCCCACTCGCGGTACATCACATAATTAACATAATGAGGCTATCCCTCCATGATCTCAGTAAGCAACACCGGTTGGGCTCTCATTTGTGCACTGACTCTGGTCTTGGTCGAAGTTTCATTGATACTCATCACTGTCACATAATCAATCATCTTCCACTTCTGAGACATTGTCTAGCCACACAAGCCGTCTCAACTCGTACTCTGCTCAATGCATCAGCTACTACATTAGCTTTCCTAGGATGGTAGTTAATGGTAAAGTCATAATCCTTAAAAGTTTCATCCATCTCCTCTGCCTCATATTCAAATCTCTCTGAGAAAATGTTGGGATCATTGCAAGTGTACAGGACCGCAATAGTAATATACTTGGTAAATACCTGCTTATCGTCCTCTAGGAATGTTTTGTGGTTAATATCTTAAATTCCAATCTAATTTTAATCTCAATTTTATTAAGGTTTAAACTCAAATTAAATATTAAGAACTTAAATTAAATTTAAAATCAAATTGAAAGTAAGTGAATATTAAAGTGAAAAACATATTAATTAAATTTCTAGGATAGTAAAATATCATGTATTCACTTTTAATATTTATTTCAATTAATCTAAATTTTGTTCTTGTAGGTTGTAGCACAAATAATTAAAACCCTCTCCCAAGGCGCCTTAATCCTATCAGTTAAATTGGCTAATACCCTCTCTCGAGGTGTATAGTTAATAAACTAATGCATTAAAAATATTAATCACGTGCAACCTCCTACAGAATTAACAACCTCTTGGTCAATTAATTCAAATAAGTTTATATTCTAAATATCCAATTATTGAACCTCCCTCCCGAGTTAATTCAATAATCTAAAATCAATTTATAGGTGATCAATCAATAAAAAACATTAAACACAGAATATAAAGCAATACCTGAAAATAAATTAATCAAAATAAAAATTAAAAGTTCCTACAATCTAAATTACATCCTAAAAATAAAAATACTTAGTCGGACATTTTTAAGAAAGTACCAAATAAAGAATTAAATAAAATAAAGATCATACTAGACAAGGCTTTGATCTTGTTCTTCAATTCTATTCTTCACTTTTCTTCTCTCTGGTCTTCAATAACTGCTTCCAAACTAGAATCATGAACGGACCCTAAAAGACTACTAAGAGAACCTATTTATAGATTTTCAACCTTATAGAATTCTAATTAAACATGGATTTATATTGTAATTGCTTTATTTTTTATTCTTCCCATGCCATTCCAATCGTGTCCCTTACTTAGGAAACAAAATTACACATTTTTGTCATTGACAAATCTCGCCATTTTTTACATGCGCACTGGCGTTGTTTTGGGTTGAATTGAGTTGGGCTTGACCATTAGCTGCTTGTGATCAATTACTCCATATTTATTCTTCCTTCTTATATATATTTGCTCCCAATTATTATAAACCTACACAAACAAATACTAATCCCTCCTCGAGCATTAAATCATTAATATAAGTGAAAAAACTATATTAGAATTCTTAAAATATATAAATAGCATGCAATATGAATATAAATAATTATGTTGTGAAACCCCGACTCCCAGCATCCGTCTCTGTCTCTGTTGCGATGATCCATTGCGGGGCCTCGTGCGCCCGTTCGTTCGTTCGACGGCAGATGCCGGGCATCTGGTCGTTGCCGAGAGTCGGAGGCCACGAGGTTCGTTTCTCTTTCTCCTTCAATCTCATGTTTCAAACCTTTCTTTTAAGTATGTTAATAAAATCAAAACTAAAATGTACAACGACCATCAAAATACTCGTTCCTTTCAGTAGATGTGAAATTCATTAGAAATGCATGCAGCAGAATTCAATTCATTTAGAAATCCATAGTGAATTCATATTTGGCCAAGTGAAATACTTTGCAGAGGAATGACATTTCAAATTCATTTCCAGAGCATGTTATGAGGATAAAACATGGCCCAATGGGCCTAAGCTCCAAAATATTTAATTTACATGTGAAACAGTTAAAGATAAAAGATGACACATGCCTAGTTCAATTTAAACACTAAAATATTATTTACAACAAATGATACAACGATAAACCCAAAGAAAACCAAAAACTATGACAACCTCCCAGCAAGGTCACTACCCAAAATGACAGCCTGTATGCTGGCCTACTCCTTCGGTGTCAATGATCACCTGTAATAGAAAAGTGGGGTGACCTCGAGAGTGTAGTGGATCATCCCTATACATCACTAGCATTATACAAACCAGAATACAAAACATATAATCACTTTCATTACATTAGGCATTTCACACAATTTCTTATTTTGTTATCATCTAAGACCGAAAGAGTCCATAACCCTCGGTATCCCCTGTGTGGTCCGAGAGCGAATCCGAAGGTAACGCCCGAGGGCCGGTTACCTTCGGGACCACAATCTAAGGATGGAAGTCCTATGTGAATCTCCGTCCGAAGACACAATTAGCTATCGCAGTCAGCTCGGGTAGGGACACCCACGATGACACCCTAAGGCTGGTCACCGTGCCAGTACGTGGAGTTATTAAATCTTAATTTAATGTTCTTTAGTTATACATGTCATTCCAAGTCATACGCGATCATCAATGTAACATTCAAAATAAAACTAAATAGATGTGTTCAGCCATTCACGGAGATCAACTCATAAAAATATCTATCTAGCATGTTATGGCACGAGCAACCATGCATCAAGGACATACACCAAGTCAAACCCAAACAAGGTCAATCAAGCAAGTCCTAGCATGCTTCTAAACATATCTTAAGCTAACCAAAACATCTGTCATGCATTCAAAATTTGGATAAGGCTAGGGAGTAAGAAAATCACACCCACATTAGTACTCCTCAATCTTGCGCCTTGCTTCTCGCCGTGACGACTCAGATTATCAATCTATGGGGTTTTTAAATAATGAGAACATGTGAGTCTAAGGCATACATGGCATAACCAAAACCCTAAGGTTTGTGTTCTTAGCGCATGTGTTTCAAAATGCACCCAAAATCGAAACAAAACAAGGGAACACCGGTGCATGTCGCATTGCCGCTATCGCCGGAGTTGGTGACATGTGCTTAGCACCTCAATACTTGGTCATTAAGTTTAAAACACACATTAACTCAAGGAAAAATGGATTACACCTGAGGAAAGTGGTTTAAAGAACTAAGAAAACAAGATCTCAAGAAGGTTTCAAGATTTACCTTAGCACAAGACTTTTTTTTCAAACGTGCCTCAACCCAAATCCACCCTTGTTGATGTTGCTCTTGGCGAATCTAAGCTTTAGAATGGTAGAGAATGACTTGAAGGAGCTCAAACCACCCTTAGAACTCAAAAGAAAACTTAAGAAACGAGATTGGAAGGTTTAGTGTGAGCTTGGAGAGAAAACTATGATTTGTGGCGCATAAAAATCCAGATCAAGGGTTTTTGCACACTTTTTGTTTATATAGAAATCGACGAATTACTGCAGTCACTATGCAATTACCACGGTGGACAGACTGGTGCACGTTTTTCGTTTTCTAGGTTTTTCGCGTGATTAACATGGTCCCTCAAACACCGACCGCAGTCAGTAGAATGAATTTCCCTGTTTTGTTTCTGGGTTTCTCTTGCAATTACCGCGGTCACTGTAGGACCGACCGTGGTCACCAGAACGATGTATTTCCATTTGTCTTCAAGGTTTTTCCAGGATTATCCCGGTTACTATTCCAATTACCGCGGTCACTAGAACAAAATTTTTGATGTTTAGTGTATTTTCTTCACCATTTTTTGTACTTTCCGAATTGATATCACTCTTACATTTATTTAGACTTATAGTACATGGTTTCTGAGTATTTTTGCTAATTTTATTCTTTTATTAAATTTATTTTCCACCTTAACCGTTTACTAATGACATGGAGGTCTTATAGACTTTCAGGATATTACATATGTACCTAATTATAAGTAATTATGTCCTATTTTCTACCTAAACTCATGCAAAACATATGTAAAATATATATAATAATGTTAGTATGCAATGCAACTAACAAATACCCCCAAACTTAAACTATTGTTCGTCTCCGAACAATGACTCTAATCTAAAAGTGACATGCCATGCCATATAAAATTAAATTCTTTTTCACTCATCATTGTAGCCTTAATTTTCCATTTCTATAGTTTATGACTCATTAACACTTCCTTAGGGACATTCTGGTTGTCTAGATTTTCAGTTTATCCTCTATTCTTTCTCAACTTCACCCTTTTATCTGTTAGTATCTCAATCCTCCTAGACTTTGTAAATGATTTGCAAGCGCCATCCACTCACAGAAATCCTTTCCTAATACCTAAGTATACATACACTCTCAATTCTCTCCTCCATCTATCTTCTACTCAAGTCAAACTATACTCAAAATCAGTGGTCTTTCTTTTAGGTTGTAACGTGGTCTGGCTCTGTGACATCCCAGAACTTTGTGAGCGTGCCACGTCGTGAGCGAATAATTGGATATATAAAATAAAACATTTTTTAATAAATAAATAGCAAAAAAATAAAAATAAGAAAATAACAACGATTAAACATATGCTTAGAAATCGTGGCTTGAAAAAAAATGAATGAAAATTTTGCGATGCCTGCGAACGCGACGATAAAAGAATTATGAAATAAATTAATCACAAAAAAATTTATTAAACTAATGTAATGTATACGTGTATATGGATTCATAAAATGAAATTTTTGACGTGTAGAAAAACAAATATATATATATGTATATATATTTATGCATCAAGAGGGGATTATACACATATATCAAAGAGATTAATATCTATATGAAAATCTTATGAGTCTATAACATGGTTAAATGAATAATAATGATATACACACAAACTTGCGATAAGGAGTAACTAAATAATGTTGATGCAAACTTATAATAAAGTTTTAAGATAAACCATGATGCCTAGGTAGAAAAAAAATAAAATAAAATAAAATGAAATAAATCACATGCAAATCATATCTAAAATTGGGCAGAAGGAAATGTGTTAAAGAAGACAAGTGAAAGAGAAAAATAGTCCCGAATTGCTTGGAAACGAGAAGAAGGGACCGGAATTAGCTATTTGGGCGGTGTTGGAGTGGCGTACAAAGGAAGAATGAAATCGGACGGAAGACGGGCTGTGGAATGAAGAAGAAGAGGTGCAGCTGATGGGTTGCTGCTGCTGCAGCGACGCAGAACAGGAGAAGAGGAAGAACCTGCCGTGCAGCTGCTGCTGCTATCAGATGTTGCAGCCGAACGATGAGGAGCTGTGCAGCTGCTGCTGTGGGTGCGTGAAGAACAGAGCAATGAAGTTGGGATGTTGGCCGAGCATGGAAAACAGAGTGTGAAATTGGGAAGAGGATGGAAGCTGGTGGTGCATTAACGGCCGACGCTACTACTACCAGAGTAGTTGTTGTTTCTGTTGTTGCAATGAAGAGGCTGCTAGTGCTGATTGTTAAGGTGAACAGAGAAGAAGAGAAAACCTGGTGTGAAAGAAGTTGCAGCTGCCATGGTTGTTGCTGTAAATGCCACAGCTACTGCTGCCGTGTGAATTTGATCCGTGAGCTGCTGCAGGTGGGGTGTCTCGTTGCTGTGATGGGAAGACAAAAAAAAAAAAAAAAGGGAGTAGCATAGTTTGCTGCTGCTGTTGCTCACTGGCTGCCGAACAGAGAAGAAGAACGAAGAACATAGCAATCTGATTGCTCTGTTCTAGACCGAGACGCAAGGAAGAAGAAGCAACCAACCATTCTGTTTCTTGGGCAAGAAAGAAGAAGAAATGTTGTAGCCTTGTGGCTGGTGCGTTCCTACACAACGAAGAGACGAGGTAAAGAAGAAATGGAGGAAGGATCCGTTGTTTGCTGTAATGAGTTGCAGCTGCTGGTTTGTGAAATATAAAACAGGGGAGTTCGTGGTGTTGTGGGATTACCGGATTAGGCAGTGCATCATTGACGTGGCTGTTATGGTGTGTGATGTTTGAGAGAATAACAGGGAAATGAAAAGGGAGAAAGAAGAAGACAATTACCAACCGTGAGTTGATGTGGGTGTGAAGAATCTGGTCCGTGAAGGGCAATATCAAAAGGGTAAGCTAAATTCTCTTCATTTTTAAGATTTATTATTACCATGGTATTTAAACTTGTGGATAAAAATTGGTAGGATTAGAGTAAGTAACATTATAATTAAAAACCAAGTACCATGTCAAAAGTGGCTTTCAAATGATTTCAAAAAAAAAAGGTCAATACTAGATTAATTATAAAATTTTGAACATGAGGATTAATTGATTTAATGGAATTACATCAATTAATCTTTTGAATTAGGATTGGAAAAATAATTCTCTTTAATATTAGAAGTTCAAAAACTTAATAAAGTAAATTAGTTAAAGACATGAAAAAAAAACCCTAAGAGTTTAAAAGTCCGTTATAAGAAAATATTAAAATTTTAGGTTCTAAAACAAAACATATAACATCAAGAAGTCTTATTTTGTTTGTAACAAAATTTAATTACGATCTAAATAGATTATTTAAATTTGCAAAGATTTACTGGATAAAAAAGAAAATAGAAATTCTGGACTTAGTTTAAAATATTAGAAATAAAAGTATTAATGTTTTAAGTTAATTGTTCAACACTAAATGAATTATTTATTTAAAAATAAATAAGTTTTAGAAGTTTAGGAATTAATTATAAAACCTTAATTTTAATCAAGAAATTCTAAGAACTTAGTAATCGTTTTAGCTTGACTATACGAAATTCTAGAATTTAGAATTAACTCTAAAATAGTCCAAGTTGATATTTATACTTCATAATTAATTAGAAAATAAATTAAGCTTAAGAATAATGTTATTAAGTGTTGAATTTCAAATCTTTACACTATAGACCATCGAGTGGCTCGAAGCAAAGCGAGGGAGCCCTGAAGGTCAGTGAAATTAGGTGGGCGTAACTTCCTTACTCATCTGTATTATATGGATTTAAGATTCAAAGTATTTGATTGAATAGTTCTAGGATTATTATAATTTTGTTAGGAAATTATTGAATTGTTTGGCGTGATTGGATGATGGATGATTTATAAAATTTGTGCCTTGTTTATTTATAGCATGCATTATTAGGAAATCATGCATTTAGACTTCATTATTTATGCATGTGAATGGCCTGCATTCTTTGATCTATTTTCCATGATATATATGATGATTGACATGAATGAAATGGTTTGTAAAACTAAATTAAGACGATGGTTTATTAAGAATCCACGTACTGGTACGACTGACGAGCCTAAAGCGGATCGAGGTGGCATCTCCTATATGTCACCGCTTGAGATTGTCGAGCTACAAGGCAGATCGTAGGTATTCCCACCCAGAGCTGACTGTGACAGCTCGATATCTTTGGGAGATGGTACGACGTTACAATAAGTACGCTCTCTTAGACTGTGATGTGAGTATTGATTTCATTTTAGATGGTTACTGGAACCCTCTGAGATTTGATTGAATCACAGGGAATATCGAGAGGTATCTCAACCCTCTTCCGGTCTTAGACTTCGACCAAAACTAATTGAATGTTTGAACGCCTAATGTGTGAAAGCGCTTGTAATGTTTTGGATTAGGTCTGTATAATGCATGTGATGTGTAGGATCGATCCATTGAGCTTTCGAGCTCACTCCCATTCTATTTTTCAGGTACACTTGAACTTAGAATATGGTGTCTTACGTTAGAAGACTCGCACCCGGATTGGACACCTCATGGGGAGGTTGTCAGGGATAGGTGATTTGGAGATTATGTTTTATGTATTATATTGGATTGTTTTAATGTGTTTACATTGGTTCAACTTCGATTGTTTTATCTTTAAATGACTTTACTTGTTTAACGATTTTGGTTTAAAGGAACGGTTTTAAAAGTATTCCGTTGCATTGCTCATGATTTAATCGGTAAAATTATTGTGATTTTCTATCCTGCACAGAATATCTTCATAGAAATTGACTTGAGAACTAAAGTTTATGAATTTGATTTGGAAGAAAAAAATTTTATAGAACGAAAGTTTCAAGTCGCATCTTGATTTTTTATGGACAACGATCCACACATGAGGTAACACGTGAACGGAGGTCCGGTCGAAAATTGGGGTATTACAGGCTCAAGGTACAAGTGTAATAGGAATTTAAATTTGACTCAAGTGTACACTCATAGCAATAATAACAACTTATTTTGTTTGATTTTTATCAATATAGCTTGATCCTTTCTTTTCAAGCCTTTGTATTTCTCGTTCATGCTCACAACTTTGTCTTCATAGCTCCCTCGAACTTATTTCGTTACGTGCACTCTAAATTATATTCACATGTACACTCATATAAAAGTAGAAAGTTTAGCTATCATTGATAATACTAAAATATTAAAGAAATAAATATAACTCTTTTTTTTCTCTTTTTTTTCTTTTCTTTTTCTTTATTTTTCTTTATTATTATTTTTCGTTTTTTTACTAAACAAAATAAAAGTTGAAACAAAAACTGAAAACATATGTATTTCAATGTTAGCATCATCTCCTTCTTTCACATCATCAGAATAGGCAGTATTAAAAACATGAGTGCACACAAATAGGTCCAACTGAGATATTCATAAAATGATAGAGTGTTATATATATATATATATATATATATATATATATATATATATATAATGTTTAGGTTCATAATAAGAAAATAAGCTATAAGGCTCAAAATTGACTACAAAAGATTATAAATGCGAGGACTGGCCTTTAGGCTATAACTCAAATAATGATAACCTACTTCATTTCCCTCCTATAGTCATTCCTAAGCAGTGTTCAAGACAGATTTGATTATTTTAAAAGTTTGTAGAAAATTCTCTCCACTTGTGGTTTAATTTCTACTCCTCACTTTCCTTAGTTTTTGGATTCTTAATCTACCTAAGACTACAGAGATCTATCAAGGTCAAATTTCAGACAAACCAAGTACACAGACTGTTTGAAAGTACCCTAGTTCTTTGTCTCATCACACTAGAAGAATTTTCAATTTCATTGGTTACTCAGAGAAAATTTTCAAAAAATATGGCATGGATCTAACCTAAGTGACGTCTATATGCTCTATATGCTCATGTCCTAACTAATGTGCTCATGTATTAACACTAAATAAATAATCCTAATATTTAAATGTCATGAGAGAATTTCAATAGCTATGTATGTGATATGCCTATAAATATATACAGTTTAGAAGCATTAATGCACACAAAATATGTAAATATAAAGAAAAAATAAACCTGAAATTGAAGAAGATTTTCTTTAATGCGGACCCCCAAACTTAAATTGTGTCTTGTCCTCAAGAGCACACTTTACTTTAATGCTCACAGGGAGGATAGTACGCTAGAACGCTCAGAACCTGCATGTGGCAAAAAGAAGACAAGTATTAGAGAATAATTAACTAAAATACATGAATTTTTTTTTTGAATAAACTACCATGCATGCATACCAAAAAAATTAAATTAAATCCTATCTAAATAAATGAAAATAAAAGAAAAATAAAACTAGTGGATTGCCTCCCATTAAGTGTTATGTTTAACGTCGTCAGCTTGACGTGGATATGGTTTAACCGAAGCTCAATTTGTTGATCTTTACAAACACTTTGGCTTTAGGCAACTCTTGCTTCATAATATCTGGTGGCTGCTTACATTTTAGGAATGGATCTTGTGATTGCTTCTTAGGATTTTTCTTAGTATGAACAGCATCCTGCAGCTCTTTCATGGCATAGTCAGGTTTCCTATGTGCTTGTATAGCCTCCTCTTTAGCAGATTCAACATCTTTAACTTGAATATCAGGAGGTCTGGGCTTTTCAATCTCTCTCTGATCGCTAGATTGCATCATATTATCCTTCTTGCATGCTTTCACTTCAGTAAGATGTTTCAACGAGCTATAGATGTTGAAGACAACTTGTTTGTCATTCATTCTCAATGTGAGCTCTTCTATTGCAACATCTATTAGGGCTTGACTAGAAGCTAAGAATGGTCGCCCAAGAATTAGTGGTATCTCCCCGTTTTCTTCCATATCAAGAACTACAAAGTCAGCTGGAAAGATAAACTTATCTACCTTTACTAGAACATCCTCAATAACACCTTGTGGATAAGTGACAGAACGGTCTACAAGCTGAAGGGTAATACTCGTTAGCTTGATCTTTGATAGGCCCGACCGGCAATATACTGAAAGGGGCATGAGATTTATGCTAGCCCCCAAGTCACAAAGAGCTTTGTCAAATATATTAGTGCCTATGCTGCACGGAATAGTGACACTTCTTGGATATTTCAATTTCTGAGGCAACTTTCTTTGTATTATAGCACTATACTCCTATGTCAACCACACAGTCTCATGATCTACCTACTTCTTATAAAACCTGTGCGGAAAGGGTAACGGAGGGGGCTCAAGGTATTTGTTGCCTTGAATAGCGATGTCGGGACATCTAACCCTCTTTTTTTCATCATCAGTAGGTGATGGATTAGTTGACTTAAAATGAGCTGGCCCTTTCGAATATATAATCTCATCAACTAGCATAGGAGGGTTGGATGGAATGGGTGGTCTCTGAATTTCTCTCCCACTTCTTGTAGATATGGCATTGTAGCTTTCTATAGGATTTACCTGATTGTCAGTAGGAAAGGAGCTTCGCTGCTGATTGGAGAATGTTTGGGCTATCTATCCCATTTGAGTCTCAAGATTCTTTATAGTTGCATTCATCTTTCCCATATGTATTTCCAAACCTAAGATTCTGTTGTCATTTTGATATATTTTTCCACTTAATTCTTTAAAGAAACAAGCTTGCATATTCATGATCTTGTCCAGTTTGTCTTCCGTAGATGGTTTCTTTTCAAATAAACTTTGTTGAGGGACATAACCTAGTGGAGCTTGCTGGACATTTATGTTATTCACATAAGAGAAGTTTTCATGTTGACAGATCCCCGGGTGATAATATTGAGGAGCATTGGACCCCTATTGTTGACCTTGATAATTATTGAATCGGTTCACCGCATTTAACTGCTCTATAGAAGCTTCTGCATTAAAAGAAGCCTTATGTGCTTCTGCTATAGCCAAAATAGATTTGCTCTGAGGAGCCTGAAACTGTCTATTGCCCAATTTCTCAATTAATGAATTCATCTGGTGGGTCATGGAAGCTATATGGGCCTTCAGAGTTGTAATCTCGTCAATTTCATGTATTCCACCCCATTTCAATGATCCTCTCTCTGTGCCATATCCATATGCATTAGCTGCCATATCTTCAATGAGATGAGTGGCCTTTGTAGTAAACTTTTCCACTAAGGAACCACGAGCAGTTGAATCAACCATGGCTCTAGTAGGTGGTGTCAAACCACTGTAGAACAGCTGAATCTGTAGCCAAGGAAGATAGCCATGTTGTGGGCGTCTTCACAATAAATCCTTAATTCTCTCCCATGCTTCATAAAGGAACTCGAAGTTTGACTAGTTGAACGAACTGATTTCACCCCTAAGTTGATGAACCTTATCAAGAGTAAAATACTTTTGCATGAATTTCTGTCCCATCTCTTCCCAAGTGGTGGTGCTACCTGGTAGGAGAGTCTGCAGCCATATCTATGCCTTATCCCTTAAAGAGAAGGGAAAAAGTCTCAATCTCAATTGACCTTTAGTCACACCATTCATCTTGACAGTATCACAGATTTCCATGAATGAGTTCAGGTGCGACATTGGATCTTCAGTAGCCAAACCCCCAAACTGTTGTTGTTGTACCATTGTAATCAAAGAGGGCTTCAACTCAAAATTATTGGCATTGATGGGTGTTCTGACAATTCCGGAGTAGTTATTATTAAGCACAGACTTGAAAAAGTCCCTGACAGGTGCTTTACCATCAGTACCAATTGCAGATTTACTACTTTCAGCCATATTAGATCTATGATTTTGAGTCTCCAGCTAAAATTGTCGGAGTGTTTCAACCAGTCTGGATCACTCAACTCTATTGAGTCTCTACTCATTAACAACTTGAAACACCACAAGCAAAGAAAACAAATCGAGTGTAGTGAACCAACGAATTAAATAAATAAAATAAAGAGAATAAAATAGAAAAAAAAAACAAAAAAGAACAGACAAAAATAAATAAAATAACTAAATAAATTACACTAAAACAACACTAAATAAAAATAAAAATAAAAATAAACTAAACTAACTAAAATTAATAAAATGCCTTAAAAATAAATAAATAAGAATAAAAATAAAAATTAAATAAACTAAAATATGCTAAAAAAATAACACTAAATAAAATTAAATAAATTAAACTAAAAAAATTGCTTAACGAATAATAATAATAAAATAAAACTAAACGAAAAAATAAAACTAAACTAAACTAAATGAATAATTAAAATAAAATAATTAAAACTAAAACCTAATAATTAAATAAGAATAATAGTAATAATAAAAATAAAATAAAACTAAATTGAATTAACTAATGAAATCAAATAAACAATAAAAAATAATTTTTTAAATACCTTTTATAAATAAATTACAAAAATTGACTAAATTAATTTTATGCCTAAAAATAAAATAATCAAAGTTGAGATAAAAATAAAAGTAAAATAAAATTAAAAAAGTAAATCAAAAATAAAATACTAAACTAAAAATAATTTATGAATTAATAAAAATAGTAACTACAATAGAGTAATAAAACAAAAGACGAAAAAAAAGAAAAAACTACCCTAAAACAGAAAAGAAAAAAAAACTAACTAAACTAATTTAACCTAAAATAATCAATTGTTATAAAAAAAACAAAAGAACAAAAATATTGAATTAAACTATTAAATTATAAAAATAAATTGAATCTAATAAAAATAAAGAATAAAATAAAATTAAAATCCTTAGTTAAAATTTTAACCAATTTCAATTGCTTTCAAGATTATTAACACCGTTCCTCGGCAATGGAGCCAAAAACTTGTTGGGATCACTTCAAGTGTACAAGATCGCAATAGTAATATACTCAGCAAATACCGGATTATCGTCCTCTGAGAACGGTTTGTGGTTAATATCTTAAATCTCAATCTAATTAAAATCTCAATTTTATTAAGGTTTAAACTCAATTTAAATATTAAAAACTTAGATTAAATTTAAAATCAAATTGAAAGTAAGTGAATATTAAAGTGAAAAATATATGAATTAAAATTCTAGGATAGTAAGATATCATGTATTTACTTTTAATATTTATTTCAATTAATCTAAATTTTGTTCTTGTAGGTTGGAGCACAAATAATTAAAACCCTCTCCCAAGGCGCCTTAATCCTATCAGTTAAATTGCCTAATACCCTCTCTCGAGGTGTATAGTTAATAAACTAATGCATTAAAAATATTAATCACGTGCAACCTCCTACAGAATTAACAACCTCTTGGTCAATTAATTCAAATAAGTTTATATTCTAAATATCCAATTATTGAACCTCCCTCCCGAGTTAATTCAATAATCTAAAATTAATTTATAGGTGATCAATCAATAAAAAACATTAAGCACACAGAATATAAAGCAATACCTCAAAATAAATTAATCAAAATAAAAATCAAAAGTTCCCACAATCTAAATTACATCTTAGAAATAAAAATACTTAGCTGGACATATTTAAAAAGTACCAAACAAAAAATTAAATAAAATAAAGATCATACTAGACAAGACTTTAATCTTGTTCTTCAAGTCTGTTCGTCACTTTTCTTTTCTCTAGTCTTCAATAACTGCTTTCAAACTAGAATCATGAACAAACCCTAAAAGACTACTAAGAGAACCTATTTATAGATTTTCAACCTTTTAAAATTCTAATTAAACACGGATTTGTATTATTACTTTATTTTATATTCTTCCCATGCCATTCCAATCTTGCCCCTTACTTACACCTTTTTGCCATTGAAAAATCTCACCATTTTCTTTATGCGCATGGGCGTTGTTTTGGGTTGAACCAAATTGGGCTTGACCATTAGCTGCTTGTGATCAATTACTCCATATTTATTCTTCCTTCTTGTATATATTTGCTGCCAATTATTTTAAACCTACACAAACAAATACTAATCCTTCCTTGAGAATTAAATCATTAATATAAATGATAAAAACTATATTAAAATTCTTAAAATATATAAATAGCATGCAATATGAATATAAGTAATTATGTACCTAATTATAAGTAATTATGCCCTATTTTCTACCTAAACTCATGCAAAAAATTTGTAAAATATATATAATAATGTTAGTATGCAATGCAACTAACAGAAAATAAGTATTTGATGTTCTTATGATAAGAATAAAGCATAAAATGCTCACCATACAGATGGTGTCGCCAAATCTTGAGCGCGCACACCACTGCTGTCAACTTTAAATCATGGACAGGGTAATTTCTCTCATGCACCTTCAACTGTCGTGAGGCATAAGAAATCACTCGGTCTCCTTACATCAACACACACCCAAGGCCTGTCCCACATGCATTTGTATAAATCGCCAATTTATGGCTGGGTTCAAGTAGCACAAGTATTGGCGTAGATGTTAAATGACGCTTCAGCTTAAGAAAAGCCTCCTCACACTTAATTGTCCATACGAATGACACGTCCTTTTGGGTAAGTTTTGTCATAGATGCAGCAATCCTTGAGAAATTTTGCACAAATCTGCGATAATAACCAACCAACGCAAAAAGCTACGGATCTCTATCAATGTTGTAGGTCTTGCCCAATAATAATAGTCTCGACCTTTGTCAGATCTACAAAAATACCATCAGCTCCTACCACATGGCCTAAAAATTGAACCTCTGTCAACCAAAACTTGCACTTACTATACTTAGCATACAGACGTGATCTCGAAGAGTCGACAGTGCGATCCTCAAAGGCGCAGTGTGTTCTTTCCTAGTCTTTGAGTAAATGAGAATGTTATCAATAAAGATAATGACAATGGAGTCGAGATAGGGACGAAACACTCTCTGCATCAAGTCCATGAACATCGCACGGGCATTTGCCAGGCCAAACGACATGAATAGGAACTCATAGTGCCCATAACGAGTCCGAAAGGTTGTCTTGGGTACATCTTCCTCGCTGACCCTTAGCTGATGGTACCCAAATCTTAGATCTATCTTTGAAAACACAGTGGCACCTCTAAGCTGGTCAAACAAATCATCAAGCAGGGAAGATGGTACTTGTTCTTTACTATCACCTTATTCAACTGCCGATGGTCGATACACAAACAGAAGCTCCCATCTTTCTTCCTCACAAACAATACTAGAGCACCCCAAGTGACACACTAGGGGTAATAAAACCCTTATTCACCAATTCCTCTAATTGGACCTTCAATTCCTATAATTCCTTAGGCGTCATTTGATAGGGAGGGATTAAAATGGGTTGTGTCTCTAGAATAACCTCAATAATAAAATTGATTTTCCGCTTAGAAGGTAAGCCAGGTAAATCCTCAGGATACACATCATGAAAATCTCTAACAATAGGAATCTCATCAATACTCGCTCGTGAAGGTCCTTCATCTATGGTGGTTAGACCAGCTAAAGTATCAATCACATACTAAGTTGCCATTTTACCTCAGGTTCTCAATCTATTAGAGGTACTATCCTAAAAAATAATAACAGGTTGCCCTGATATCTAAAATACGACCCTCTTGGAAAAATAGTCGACGTGCGTATGGTACGTGGCTAGCCAGTCCATTCCTAATATAGCATCAAACTCTAAGAACTCTAACACTCGAAGGTCAAAAATGGTCTCAAAGTTACCCAACCTTAACACGCAACCCTCACAAATTAGATTAGGGTAAATATGTTCCCTAGCTACAGTACTCAACATGAGTTAGGTGGTTGCCCTAAGAGGTTTAAATCCCAATCTGACTGCAGCGTGTCCAGAGATGAATGATAAGGTAAAGTCAGCATCAATCAACACATATAAGGTAGAATCTAAAATAGAAATGGTACCTTATACCAAAGTTGCGGTAGCAGGAGATCAAGTTGTGTGATGGCCTATGCTTTCCCTCAAGTAATAGTAGTGGTGGGTGCATTGGAAGCTGGAACAAGCATAGGGCAGTCATGTCATCTGTGGCCTAGCTGACCACATTGATAACAAACAATCTAACATCCCTGCGCAGCCTGATATGTCTAGATCACCCCATAATCTGTATATCTTGAATCTCTACCTCTACCTGACCTCTACCTCGAGCCCCATATTGAGTTAGTGGTTGCCCCACCGACTGACATGTCTGAACTAGGGTGGCAACGATTGGGACTAAGGGATGTAGTTGACTCTGCTTGCCTCTGGATTGTCCTCCCAAGTACTTCTGCTTCCTCGGGTATCTAACTGCTCAAGCTCCAGCACGATAACCGCCCAGAGTCAATGACTGGGGCTGTAACTGTTGTTGCGGTTGTAATGTGGCACCATGTACTATCTGAACCATCAGGCGCTTATCTCTCCCATCAGTCTTGAACTGTAGTGCCTGTCTCTAGATGGTCTCAAGAGTAGCCTCAGTAGATGTCGATGTTGCTTGCCTAATATTGGCCCTCAGCCCTCGATGAAAAAATCTTATTCTCTCCCTCGAGTGACCCACTAACTTAGGTGCATACACCTCCAATCAGAGAAAACTGTGGGTATACTTCCTTACCGACATGTCCTCCTGTCGTAGGGTTAGAAACTCAACCTTCTTATGCTTCCTCGCTATCTTAGGAACATAAGCGATCAAGAATAATTTTTAGAAATGGGCCCATGTAGTAATCTAACCCTCTATAATCCTGGTGGCCTTCCACCAAGTCGCGACCTCATCTTTGAGCATATGTGTAGCAAAGAGTATTTAGTTCTCCTCCGACAACTTCGACATCTCAACATTCTTCTCAATGTTATGAAGCCAGTTTTTTACGACGTCCAAACTTAGACCCCCATAAAACTCCTTGGGTTTAAAATCCAGAAACTTCTTTAGCAGGAAATCAAGAGTAGCTCATCTCCCTATCTCACTAAGTTACCTCTATGCGCTTTGCAGCTCTATCGGGTACAACAGATACAAAGGCTATACTGGCTCAGTCTTCAGTCACTCAACCTCAATCCTATCCAATCTCTCTCAATAAGGCTGTCTGGGCCTGAGTAGCCTAAGTAGACGCCTTGATCATAACCTCGAGCCTCTGTATGAGATCTTACTCGGGCTAAGTCGGAGGTGGTGGTGACACCAGCTTCGGGATCCTACGTGGTCTCCCATGTCGAGGAGGCATTGTGGTCTACATAAAACATTAAACTTCCATCATTTTCCCAAATTAAGTAGACCGCAATTTTTAGTAATTATAACAAAAGACAACTATGTGTTAAGGTAGCTATCTCCAAGTAATACTCTAATCCCCTAGGTTCAAATTTTAAATCTTAAAACTCACTAGTTCTCAATGACAATCAAATTCCCCTCATGATATGGCCACTCTCACTAGGTTCCTCTTCCTGTCAATCAAAAGTCAGAAAGTTTTCATCCATAATTTCGCTATGCTACTTTAAGTTAATCCTAGGGTTTTCCTAACTTCTGCGATTACTTTGAGGTTCCTTGGGTTAACATCAATTGTTATTCTTTAATTGAAAAACCTTGGGCTCTGATATCAACATTGTCTAGACCTCTTCCTTATGGAGAAGGACGAACCGACTGACACAATGTTCTAACAAACCCTCTCTCAATACAGAGTTTGCCAAAACACTGTTAAGCCTCTTAAAACTATTGTACATCACTATCAGAGTAAGTATAATAAATGCAGAAGCAATTAGAACAAATAATTACAGTAGAATTTTTTTAGACAAAAGTTAAGTATATATATATATATATACAGTGTCCTAAATGTAGCAGTAGCAAAAATGTCTAAGTCAAAATATCTACAATATTTTTCTCACTTCCTATACACTATACTAATTCTTAGAGTAGTAAACCGTGTTAAAGCTACCAAAATATACGTGGTGCGCTCTATGCGATGACCACCTTCTTCCCTTTATCTGCAGAAGAAGAGCTTGAAATGTTAGAGTTACTGAACCAATTTTGTCCATGGGGCTCAGTGAGTAATGTAACATAATCTAATAGCTTAGAACAAGAATTCTAAAAAAACAATGTCATGTATGAATGCATAATAATAATAATGCGAATGAGTGCAATAGTTAAAGAATGCTAAATCCACAATGTAGTCATGCACCTTCTATTTTGAAAACATTTTTAATGCCAATAACACATAAATCCACTCGAGCAGGTGAAACCCGACAGTTAGGCGTATACTCATATCATATCATAGGGAGCCAATTGATAGACCTAGCCTGACCATACTCTTGAGTACGACGGCCACTCGTCTTCAATGCTCTAGGAGAGCCCAATTGATAGATCTGGCCCAACCGTACCGCTGGGTATGAGAGCCACTGGTCCTCAATGCTTTAACCACATCCAATACCCTAACCCGCATCCGGAGCTCGATATTTGATGCACATTTTCATTTAAATTACATTTAAAGATGGTAAATGCATTTCAATATATAAGAACATTTTATTAATGATAGAATAACACGTTAAGTGATAAATTAGAAAACACTACTCATAAGGATGCTCAGCTCCCGGTGTTCCTCTAGTGACCGGTCGCGTCCCACTGATGTTTGATCCTGCGTGATCAACTTAGTTTCTTAATGTTTGATCTTGTTTGATCCTGCGTGTATTCTTAACACAACACCCATATCTTTTAAGTATACATTGTCACTGTTCTCTTAACAGTGGACTTAACAAACGGTGGGTCGGGTCGGTGCTACATTACAAGCGACACACACTTGTTTTTTTCTTTTCAATATCTTATGCCTTTTTATAAAATTCAAGAATACAAAACTTTCAATAAAATCAAGGCAAATTAAAAGAGATAAAGAAATTCAAACTATTTTATTCATAATAAAAATTGAGGGTACTAAACTCTTCAAACAAGAACTAATTGTTATAGTGGAAGAATTCAAAATACTTTTCAATAGAAAAGCATAAAAACATTGGGCAACATGCCCTAAAAATTCAAAAATTATAATAGTGGAAAACTTTCTAAGAAACTATCAATATTCAACTGCTCCATAGATTTCATGTTCCTAAAAAATAAGAAAGGAAGGAGTGAGCATATAGCCCAGTGGATCCTTTTCAAACAACCATCTTTCATATTCAAACTCATAACACAATCATAATTTAAACACTTGCAATCATTAGGTGTTTCAAACAACAATTTTTTCAAGTCAAATCTCAGACCAAAAGGGCCTAGAATCCCTTAATGCTCTTAACTAAGTAAATAGGGCCCACTTGACATCAACCCGTCAGTGGCACTTGTCGACATCAACCTGTTACACATGGTGACCCACTAGTGGTACACGACCCTCAAGTACTTAGGTTTGAAAATCATATGACCTAACTCATACAAAAAGAACATCTATAGTGTCGCCTTGACCACTATGATGGTATGTGGTTATTATCACCATCGTCTTTGATTAATTCTCATATCATGATCTCATAAAATAAACTTTAGAATATGAAATCAAACTAAAATGTAGAATATACATAGTCAATTCATGAAAACTCATAAAACATGCATCATAATTTAAAAGCTTAAGCATGATACTAACATGGGATGGATGATATGATTGCTCAAACATGAATCAAAACTGAAATACTGAAACATTTAAAATTCTAGAACTAAAATTAAAAATCTTTGAATTTAGTGAAAAACGCACAAACAATGAACATGCCATGAATTTAAATAAGAACAGAAGGGTGTTCTAGAAATCACTTCCACCTTGTGACGCTTTCTTCCTGAATTTTGGCAGCAATTCCCCCCACGTACTCATGCCAATGAAGATCGCCCAATTTAATTCTCCAATTCGAGAGTTTCTCACACACACAAGAAGGGAAAGATGGGAAAAGGTGCCAAGAAGAAGGCTTTGAGAAAACAAGAGGAACATTCAACTCTTATTTTTTGGAATGAATGAAATTATGAGCCTAGGGGTGTTTATATAGGTTTTCCAAAGGAGAAAATTAGAAAGTTTTGTGTCCTTTGAATAAAACACCCTAATTTTTCTTAATTTCGTACTTTCTAATTTTTGGAGCAAAATGAGTATTTTTTGAAATTTTTTGAATTTTAAAAATATTTTTTTAGAATTTAGAAAATATTTTTCAGAATTTTCAGATTTTTTTCGTATTTTTCGTTAATTTTAACGTAATTTTCGTATTTTAAATTTTGGCTTTATTCTGGTTCCTTGGATTTTGATCAGAACCATTGGATTAATCTCGGATAAATCAACAGAATTCAGATTCTCTACCTCAGCCGTTAGATCTCGAAGAGTTTGCAATGCGATCCTCAAATGCTCAGCATGTTCCTCCCTATTCTTTCCGTAAATAAGAATTTCATCAATAAGATAATGAAGATAAATCAAGATAGAGACGAAACACTCTCTGCATCAGGTCCATAAACATCATAGTGACATTTGTCACACCAAACGATATGATTAGGAACTCATAGTGCCCATAACGAGTGTCAAAGTCCATCTTCGATATATCCTCTTCCTAACCCTCAATTGATGGTACCTAGATTTTAGATCTATCTTTGAAAATACATTGGCATATCTAATCTGGTCATACAATTCATCAATGCGTAGGCAAGGGTACTTGTTATTTGTTATCACCTTATTCAACTGTCGGTAGACAATACACAAACGGAGGCTCCCATCTTTCTTCTCCACAAACAATACTAGAACACCCCAAGGTGAAACACTAGGGTTAATAAAATCCTAACTCAACAATTCTTCTAATTGGACCTTCAACTCCTGCAATTCCTTAGGCACCATTAGATAAAAAGGGATCAAAATGGGTTGTGTCCCTGGAATAGCCTCAATAAAGAAATCAATTCTCGCTTGGGAGGCAACCCGGGTATTTCTCAAGAAACACATCAGGAAAATCTCTGATAATAGGAATCTCATCAATATTCGCCCGTGAAGGTCCCTCATCTAAGGTGGTTAGACATGCTAGAGTATGAATTTCATATTGAGTCACCATTCTGCCTTTGGTTTTCAATTTATCAGAGGTAATACCCTAAATGATAATAACAGGTTGCCTTGGTATCTGAAAGACCACCCTCTTGGTGAAAATAGTCAACATGCGCATGATAAGCAGCTAGCCAATCAATTCCAAGTATAACGTCAAATTCTAAAAACTTTAACACCTGAAGGTTGATAATGGTCTCAAAATCTCCCAACCTCAACACGCAACCCTCACAAATGAGATTAGGGTAACTACAGTCCCCAGCTGCAGTACTTAACATAGGCCAAGTAGGTACCCTAAGAGGTTTAAGTCTCAATCTATCTACGACATGTCCAGAGATAAATGATAAGGTAGAGCTAGCATCAACCAACACATATAAGGTAGAATATAAAATAGAAATTGTACCTTCTACCAGGATCGTGGTAGCCTTCGAGTCAGACTGGGTGATGGACTGTGCTCTCCCTCGAGTGACGATGGCGGTAAGTACACTGAAAGTTGGAGCAAACATAAGGCAATCATATTGTTTGCGGCCAGGCTAACCACACTAAAAACATATAATCTGACATCCCTGCTCAACCTAGTAAGTCTGACCCTAACCATTTGCCTCGACCTCTACTTCGAGCCCCATATTGGGTCGGTGGTTATCCTACTAGATGATATGTCTGGACTAGGGTGGCAACAATCAAAACTATAGGAGATGGTTGATTTTGCTCCTCTCCAGACTGTTCGCCCAAATATTTCCTCTTCCTTGGGTATCTACCTGCTCTGGGTCCACCACGATAACCATCCTGAATCAATAACTGGGGTCATAACTGTGGTTGTGTTTATATCGTAGCACCTTGTACTATCTAGACCATTGGGCGCTCATTTCTACCATCTATCTCAAATTATAGTGCATGCCTCTGAACAGTTTCAAGGGTGGCCTCACAAGATGTCGATGTCACTTGCTTAATATTAGCCCTAACCCACGATGGAAGAATCTTGCTCTCTCCTTCGGGTTACCAACTAATACAGGCGCATAAGCTTCCAATAGGAGAACTGTGTGCGTATAATCCCTCATCGACATGTCCTCCTATCGCAAGGTTAAAAATTCCCTCATTGTCTCAGGTAAGCACTCAAAAATAATTCTCAAAATTGAGCCCATGAAGTAATCTGCCCCTCTACTGTCCAAGTAATCTTCCACCAAATGGCTATTTCATCCTCAAGTATATGCGTAGCAACGTGTACTTGGTTTTCTTCAGACGAACAACTTCAACATCTCTGCATTCTTCTCAATATTGAGAAGCCAATTCGCTGCCACATCCAAACTCAGACACCCATAGAACTCCTTGGGTCTTAGATCCAAAAACCTCTTTAGGAAGCGATCACGAATAGCCTCATCTCTGTGTCTTGCTAGGGCTACC
Organism: Tinospora cordifolia; assembly: GCA_030144865.1. NCBI lineage: Eukaryota > Viridiplantae > Streptophyta > Magnoliopsida > Ranunculales > Menispermaceae > Tinospora > Tinospora cordifolia. The sequence goes on from JAJIYU010001675.1 coordinate 27,147, forward strand.
TCTACACGGTTTATCACTCTCTCATCCACTCTGATCTAAGGTACAACTAGTGTAGGGGGTGCTACTGACTTAGCTCTCTGTCTCTCAGCTTCAATCCTGTCTAGTCGTTCACTCAATAAGGTTGTTTGGGCTTGAATAGCCTCAGTGGATGCCCTAATCATAGCCTCAACCCTCTATATAGGATCCTGCTTAGGCTAAATCAAAGGTGGTGGTGGTGGTACTAGCCCCAGGATCCTACGTGGTCTCCCACGTTGAGGAGGCATCGTGGTTTGTATAAAACATTAAGCTTCCGTCATTTCCAAGATTAAGCAGACCATAACTTTAAATGCTTTTAACAAAAGATTACTACACGCTAAGGTAACTATCTCCAAGTGATAGTCTAATCCACAAGGTTTAAATTCTAAGTCTTAAAACTTACTAACTCCCACTAACAGTCAAATTCCCCTCATGATGTGGCCACTCTTACTCGATTCTTCTTCTTGTCAATCATAAGTTAGAAAGTTTTCGTCCATAATTTTGCTATGCTACACTAAGTCATTCCCAGGGTTTTCCTAACTTTTGCGATTACTCCGAGGTTCCCTAGGTTAACAACAATTTTTATTCCTTAATTGGAAAACCTTGGTTCTGATACCAACATTGTCAGACCCCTTTCCTAGGGAAAATGACGAACCGACTGACATAGTCTCCTGACAAACCCATTCCTAAGCCAAGCTCATCAAGGCACTGTTAAGCTTCTTGCATACAACATACGTAACACAATTAGAGTAATTATAAGAGATGTGGAAGTAGCTAAACAAATAATTGTAGTAGAAATTTTATTTTTATGTTAAACAAAAACTAACTATATACAGTCCCCTAAATGTAGCATTAGCAAAAATGTGATAGTCAAAATATTTACAATGTTCTCCTAACTTCCTATACATCATACTAACTCTCAAAATAGTGAACCATGTAAAGAAACCTACCAAAATAAAAGATATGCGTACTACGTGATGACTATTCTCTTACCTTTGTCCGCAATAGAAAAACCTGAAATGTTAGAATAGTGAACCAATTTGTCCACAGTGGCTTAGTGAGTAATATAATCTAATCTATAACTTAGAACATAAATTCTATAAAACAATGTCATATATGCATGCACAATAATAATAATGCGAATAAATGCAATAGTTAACAAATATTAACTCCACAATACAGTCGTGCACCTTCCATTTGAAAACGGTTTTAATGCTGAAAACATATGCCAAAGCTCTCAATAGCCTAGAAGGCAATAATAAATTCGCTCGAGCGGGTGTACCCCATTATTAGGTGTATTCTCATATCATATCCTATCATAGGGATCCACTAGCTCATACCTCATGTATGGCAGCCTCAAATCCTCAATAGGGGAGCTAATTAATAGAATTGCATAGAACATACCCCCAGGTACAACGACTTTTGGTCTTCAATGCTCTACCACATCTAATACCCTAACCCACACCCAGACCTCAAGATTCGGTGCACATTTTCATTTAAAAACCTATTAAAAGATTGTAAATATATTGCAATATGTAATAACATTTCATTTATAAACAAAATAATAAGTTAAGTAACAAATTAGAAAACACTACTTACAAGGATGCCCAGCTCTTGGTACTCCTCTCGTAATTGGTCGTATCCTGCTAATGTTTGATCCTGTATAATCAATGTAATTTCTTAATATCTACATGAAACTTGGCTCAAATCTAACTTTATGTCCTTGATCAATCAAAGGATTGACTCAGTCAATTATGGTCCATTTATGAATTTGGTCATTTTTAGTCAATACAGTTAATTCTAACTAAACCTAACACTCGCTGACCTGTTTAATTAACAAGGTCAACTTGATCAACAATGTTAATTTATGTTAGTCAGCCCTTAATATTGACCCAAAGTACAAAAAATTGTATTGTCCACACGTGTACACTTTTGGTATACAATAACCACCCTTTTCATAAATTTGGTAATCTGATACAATAAATAGGAAAATTTTAATTATTTCTTCAATTATGCATTTTTCTCAGTAAGTATTTCATAATATTATACAATATTGTATATATATATATATAATTATATAACATTTTTCCTATTATTCAGTATTATATAGCTATATATATATTTTTTTCATTAATCCTCAAATCACATAAATGCGAATTTACATATCAATTGACCTTTAAAAATCTTAATTTTGTTGTTATTGAGTTCAAAATTTTATTCCGAATATTTTAGTAATCACCGACTCAAATTTTAGTGTCAATATGTATACTTCCTATGTGTCAACTTTCAATTATTATATAAATTCTTAGGGCCTATATGAGTACTAACAAATTATTTATCTATGTTCTACTTATTGATATGAGCACAATGATATATATATATATATATATATACATATACATACATATATTGTGAGTTTTATTTCTGGTAAAAATACACCCTAGTTTTGGATCACACGTTAAACTGTCACCTGTATTAAAAGTTATACCAGGAAAACTGTAGTTCATAGCTTTCATAACAATTCTAAACTGAAAAGAGGTAAAAATAATTTACTCAAAATGTCGGATCCTTGAAATTGTTAGCTTTTTCTTTTCCTCTTTTCTTTCCTTTTTCTTCCTCTTTTTCTCTTTCTTTTCCTTTCTTCCTTTCTTTCTTCTCTTTTCTTTTTTTTCCTCCCCTTTTTCTCTCTTTGTTGGATGGCTTGATGTGAGCATGAATGAAATGAGAAGGGGTATTTATATTTTGTAGGTATTAGTTTGGGGTGGGTCCCACCACAACACCCTAAATTGTCAACATAGTCTATCCATCCACCTCATGCACACACACACACACACACACACACACACACACACACACATATATATATATATATATATATATCTTGTTATTAATGTATTTTATTATTCTTTTTGTTTTCCACACAATCATCATTATCTTATCCTCTTGATATATATAATAATAATTAATCATTTTATTTTTTCTAACTAAACTCCCACTATGAATATTAATTTTTATTAATTTATTTTTATTTAACACACACATTAATTTATACAATTTTCATAAAATCATGTATTTTCATTTATAATTCATTAATTCAAACATAAAAATATATGTCGAACCTGTCGACTCAATGTCCAACAAATACGGGTTGTTACATATTCGATTCATTTTAAATACCTTCTAGACACACCATAACTCATATGAAACGTTTATCAGTTTCTTGGACATACCAAAAAATCTCACGGAAAAGTAAAGAGATAACTAAACATTTAAATCATCAAAATCAAACTTTGATTCGATAATGTCTAAAATAAAATTCTAAAATAGAAGTTTCTAAAACATGGCGTATGTGGCCAAAACCTAACTCACAAAGAAAAGTTCAATTTCTAAATCAATCTAAAGAGCCATGTGCTTAGTTTATACTAACCGATCAATCTAAAGAGCCATATGCTTAGAAAAATGTCTTGGATATGTTAGTCAGCTAACACTGCCTCAAAGGTCACCTAAAATGGAAAGGTGGGATGACCTTAAGAGCTAAGTGGATCATACACAGTACATTCATATATTATTCAAGTTAAAATATCAAACATGCAAACACTTAACATATATTAGGCGTTTCAAACATTCAGTTGTTTAACATTTGTTAATTAGACTGAAAGATTAACTCCCAGTGTTATCTCATCATTATTAGATTAAAGGAAACTAGGAAAATGCACAAAATGTCATATTCCAATAAGATATAGGGACACACTTATCACCCAACCCTAGAACAAGAGACCCACCTATCGCTCCATCACCAAAAACTAGGGACTCACCCATCATTCTGTCATTGGAAACTATGGACTAACCAGTGTTCCAATCGCGAGAACACCCACAATGATCCCTCAGAGACCACTGTGTCGGTACATGGTTCAAATCTTAAGTTAACTTACTTCAGTTCCACACAATAATTCATTGTCATCATGCTTATCATCTCAAAATAGAACGTAGTGAATGAACATGTAATTTCAAGCATGCATATAAAATCATGTCATGAAAGCGAATAAACAACAAGCATGGATACATTAATCATGTTGTACATCATTCATGCCCACAAAAGATATCATGAAATCAAATTACTGTTTGAATACACCTAGTATGCTTCTAGGTATTCAAATTAAACAAATAACAATCATGTTCAATTATGAAACCTAAATAAGACTAGGGAGCAAGGTAATCATCTCCAGCTTGTCAATTGGTTCTTCTATTTCCTCCAATCTCGGTATTGTTGCTCCAACTGTCTTGGATTCTCAATCTAAAACATATGAAATAATTCTTTTTAGTGTTTGAACATCAACTAATATCTTTAAGTTATGATTCTGAATGATTTCCTACTAAACATTGTGAACAGTGCACCATTCGCTCTTTTAGTGCATTTGACGCACATTGTTGCCCTTTACTCAATTGTTGGCTTTTAAGTCCCCCTTTCCAATTATGAGCACTCTTCCTCTAAGCACTTTTTAGACCTTGTAAACACATTTAAGGCCACTACAGGTTCAGCCATGATCAGCATGGATCAAGTGCATGAAATCATAGTCATTTTCCTAACTTACATGCATATTTTCATTATTTGATGTATACTAAAACCTCATACCCATTTCTAATCACCTAAGCATATTTAATCCTCACTTTTCAGTGAGATACCTTGCTGGCTTTTGACTCATACATGCATCAAATAACACACCACTTGTGATCATGCTCAACCATCCCTTAAACATCCATATACCCTAGTTATATCATGCACACGTCTTGTTTGTATGCTTCATCATCATGTCCTAAAATCAGTCTTTTGTGCATCTATAATCATGATTTTCCAGCAACCTAGCTTGTTGGTTTTTTATCAAATAATACATTATTTACATTACTTTACCATATACATCACTAATCCCTACATTCATCATGTGAGTCATTGATTTCATGAACATGCATGCATATTTGATCCTTTTCCCCATGTAGACATGATTTCTTCAACCTTTCATGTTTTCATAGCCTTTTTAACCTCTAAACACATTAATTTAATTGCTGAAAATTGAAAAGTGGCTGACAGAAAGGAATTGGACTATTATACCATACAACTGTTGCCCGAATCACCAAGTTGGTGATGCATACATCAAAAGAGAGTTCTTGAATCTTCTTTGAACTAATTTACGTTTTTTTCTTGATGATGAAAATAGGAAAAGATCTTAGAAATTTATGATGGAAAGAATGATCTAATTAAGAGGATGAAAAGAAGGAGAAAACAAGAGAGAAGAAGGTGCAGTGAACATGGTGTGTATTACTACCTTATAGCATGGATTGTTGGTGTTTCAATGCATGTAATCTCCACTTTTTTATAACCTTTCTCTACTGCTGAAGTTGGAGGATGACTAGAACAAAGGATGGAGAAAGAAATTAGCATCTAAGGAGTGGAAAAGAAAAGAGAGAGAAAGAAGAGAAGAGATTGTGTAGCATATTACCTAGTAGAGTGATTTATGATGATTCTTGGCCTAAAATCTCTACTTTTGTATAGCTTCTTCTTGTGTTAACATGTGGTAACGACTAGGGGAGGAAAGTGGGGAATTCTAGTCAACTTTTGAAGAAGAAAGAAAGTGGGAGGCACCAAGTTTGGGTTTGGATAGGTTTAAGAGTTTGTTGATGAAGATAATAGGGAATTTGATGGTATTTAGGACTCTTTTTGTTGTCATCTTTTGTAGAGTTTGATTGCTATCGAATTTCTCTTATCTTTTGACTCATGGGACGTGGAGAATTCATGAGTGGCATTTTTTATTAATTTTTGTGTATTTAGGAACTAAAATTACATGTAAATGCCACTTATACAATACAATGCCCCCTTATACATCTAATTATACATATTTTATATCATTTCATCTCTAATTTCTTATTTTATTTTATGTCCTGTGTACCAAGATTTAGCTTGTGAAATCTTTTATTGATTAATGAAATTTGAATACTTTTTATTTTATTTTATTTTTATTTTATGTACACGTGTACTTGCTTTTATAGAGTTTTTACTAAATAAATTCTAATATTTGCTAATAAAATTTTTAGATCTTTTAATAATGTTCTATTTTGTGTAAATTATTCATAAATCACTTTTATTTGTGTACACGTTTTAGTATGTAGGTGAAATGGCCGTTTTACCCCTACGTGGTAAAATTATCATTTTACTCCTAAAGGCCAAATTTCACCTTTTGAGCCCTAAGAATTAAAATTCACAATTTTCAAGTATTTTATTTTATTTTTATTTACTTTAATTATTATTCAAAAATTTTTATAAACTCTTAGGGTATTACATAGCTTGAAGCTATATTACAAAATAGTTATTACAATTATCGAGAAGAAATTTTTTTTTAATGTTATGATATTTTTGGCTAAGAAGTCATATGAGGGAATATTTATGATATAAAGTTATCAAAAAAATATTTAATGTCAAGATATGTTTTAAAATTTAATTATAGCCAAAGCTATAAAAAGTTTTAAATTGACCAAAAATTATATCAAATTCATGATATTTTATTAATATTACTGTGACGACCCACGTTTTGGTGTACAAAATTTTCGAATATGGTATATGAATTTTTCTAGAATTTTTAATGGAAATACAACGATTTACATCAATTTTTTCTCAAATGTATATTATTTATTGGAGAAAATGAGAAAAATGAGAAAATATGTGAAATTAGAAGAAAAATGAAATTTCTTGAGAGAAATAAATTTTTGGGATTAATTATTGAATTTTTAGAATTTTTATGAAATTATTTGGGCAATTAATAGAATTTTTGGGAAGAAAATGTAATTTTTGGGGAATTACTTAATTTTTGAGAAAATAATTACACAAATGATGAAAATTAGTGCATAATTGAAATTTGATGAGAAATGATGATTGGATCATTGTTAATGATTTTAGAAAAAAAAATGATGAATTTTGGTATATAATACATGTATATACGTATATATGTATGAAAATATGTGGGTGGCCACGTGGCTTGTTTTCATGCCATGCAAGAGGCTCCCCATGCAACAAAAACCCAGAATTTTGGCTAAGTCCAAAATTCCAGATTTTTGCTCTCATCTTCCAAACCCTAGATCTCTCTCGTTTCTCATCCAAATTAAGTGTTCTATAGCTTGTTTCGAAGCTAATGACACCCTCTACGAAGTTCCACAAGTGGTTTGCCCGATCTTGAAGCCATTTGAAGTGAAAATCATAGAGAAAAGTGCTGTTCACGAAGTTCAAACTCAGAAAAACCAGAAAAGCTGCCTTGAAGCCATCTTTGGAGCTCTGGTTCCTTGATCATTTCAAGTCCGTTTGGGAGGTAAAACCCCTCTTTTTCTTCCTTATCTTGTGTACTTT
>JAJIYU010001676.1:0-34172 GCA_030144865.1 Tinospora cordifolia
CAATGTGGATCATAAGACAACTTATTTAAAAGAATACGTAAAGTTAATAATTTAATTTACTTAATTTATATATGTAGTATGTATTTTAATACATGCATGTAGTTGACTTTAGATCAATATATGCATATTCATCAAAATTTACTTACAATTGGCAGGATGACATGTGATAGGAATAAAATTAATAATATTCTCATGTTTAGTAGTGAAAGGGATAAAATAAATTTTAAGTTGGACTCACTTTTTATTATATCTTTGTTGTAGCTTTTGTTGTAGAATAAAATAATGTCACCTAAAATGGTGGAGTTGTTTTATCGTAATTTTTTTTATTTTGGTCAATTTTTTATTTTTATTTATTATTATTTATTTATAGTTATATTGTTTTGGACACGAAACACTAAATTATTTTATTTTTTGTCTTTCTTTGTCCAATTTAATTCATCTCAATTCATTCTATACAAATAATGTTATCATATCTCACATATCAACAAGACCCCAAGGGCCCGTTTAGTGCACAAGATGAGATATGATTATTTTAGTGGGATATGATAAGATGAAATGAGATAAGATAAAAATATTTAAAAAAAAAAAAAAAAAAAATTGGTGAGATATTCAATCCCACAAAAAATTGTGCGATTGAGTTATCCTATTAACATACGATAACTTATATGGGCCCGGATAAATTTTTGTGCTATCCTATATAGCATAAAAAATTATCCTATCCTATTCTAATCCTCTTTATCAAACATAGCCTAAGTGTTTAATTAAAATACAAGGAGTTACACTTGTTGGAATCTATTCCAATCCTCCTCACCAAAGGGCCCCCAAATCAAGTTTGCTTTTGCTTCCCATAACTTTGGGAATCTATTTGAGAAGGAACCCTCTGATAAAAGGGGAAAAAAAAAATTTCTCCCAATCATCTAAAATTTGTGGGAAGGCTTCCTGGAGTTTAACAAACCCCTTATTGTGTGGAGATAGGCATGGCTTAAAATTGTATGAAAGTATTTACTCTGTAAACAACTACAGAATAAAGCCAATGGAAGCTATGCAATCCAAAAACTCTACAATATTTAAAATACTTGTAAGAAAATGTTTACAAACCACTTGTTTTAACAACTAAACCAGACTAGGCATATTAATTGACAAGGCAATGCCTTGGTAATTATTAAAGTTATATTTTTAGTCAACTGCAATATTTATTATTATTAAGTGAATGAGTGCATATTTTAAAAAATATATTGCACAAAAAATGTAACTACAACAGCCATTTTTAAATTAAAAAACATGCTATTTTTCGTGGTAAAAAAATAAGGTTTAGTTTTTGAATTGATTATCACAAATGCAACAACAACATTATACTCATTGAATAAAGTAAATAATATTTTATTATTTTTTTTATTAATTTAGAGTCTAAAATAATTTTATACCCTTTAAAATAGTACAAACACCTTCTCCATTTAAACAACTCTTTATCAGCTAGGTGCTATGTTAACACCTAACTTGCAAGAAGTTGCTTTAATGGGCATTTTACAAAAATATCTTAAGTATGCCACCCATTCAATGGGTGACATGATAAAATATCAGAAGCCTACATAATGTTGTCCCTTAAATAGGCCGCATGACAAGCTTAAAACACTTTTTTAAAAATACTTAATAATGCAACTTATTGTCAATTGGGTGCTAGCATATTGTAAGATGTGACCACACACAAGATAATATAAGATTATTTTAGTATGATATGATAAGATGAGATAGAATGTGATATAAAAAATAAAAAATAAATAAAGTAAAATATATACGGGATAACTCAATCTCAAAAAAAATAGTGGGTTTGAGTTATGACACAAATATGGAATAAATAAGTGGTTTAGATAATTTTTTATTTTATCCTATGTAACCCCAAACATCAAATTAAGATAAAAATTTATCCAATCTGATTCCAATTCCAGATATCAGACCAGCCCTCAAGAAATTGGTATGCCTTTTGCCGAATTTTTTTAAAATAATATAAAATAAATAAATTATTTTAAAAATACCTAACTGGTAAAAGTTATACACAATCTACTTAACTTTCAACAATACATTGCCATGTCTGCATCCACATGGTGGATTTAGATTTTTGTCATGTCCACGTATAAAGTCGTCTTTTAAAAATACGCATTTAGTGTAAATGAGATTTACACTGAAATCGTATTCTGAAAAGATGCCTTCAGTGTAAATGACCCTATTTACCATGTTTTTGGACAATTCAGGAGGGGTTTTCTTGTGGGACCACTTGTGGCAGTTTTTAATTGCTTCCACGAACACCCGAAAGCGATGGAATAATTTTTTGACACCAAGGTCAAAATTTGGATGCGTCACTTCTTTTTTAACTTTTCGATCATAACTCTTTAACCTCAAACTTGTGTTTGCTCATTGCGGGCAATCTGAGATGAGTTTTTTTGCAAGACCACTTCCAGTAGGTTTTAATTGTTTCCCACAAACACTCAGAAGTGATGAAATTATTTTTCGACTTCTAGATCAAAATTTGGATACGTCACTTCTTTTTTAACTCTTTGGTCATAACTCTTTAAACTCAAACTTGTGTCTGCTCACTACAAGCAATTTGGAAGAGGTTTTCTCGCGGGACCACTTCCAGTAGATTTTAATTGTCTCACACGAACACCCAAAAGTGACATAATAATTTTTTGACCCCCGGGTCAAAAATTGAATGCGCCACTTTTTCTTTTACTCTTCGATTATAACTCTTTAACCTCAAACCTGTATCTGCTCATTGCGAACAATCTGGGAGATGTTTTTTTTATGAGACCACTTTCAGCAGAAAATTATTCCGTCGCTTCCGGGTGTTCATATGAGACAATTAAAACCTATTGGAAGCGGTCTCGTGAGAAAACCTATTTCGGATGACCCACAGTGAGCAAACACAGATTTGAGATTAAAAAATTATGATCGAAGAGTTAAAAAAGAAGTGACGTATCTAAATTTTGATCTGGAGGTTAGAAAATTATTTCGTCGCTTTCAAGTATTTGTGAGAGACAATTAAAATCTACTAAAAGTGGTCCCATGAGAAAATTCTACCCCGATTGTCCATAAACTTGGTAAATGAGACTATTTATATTGAAGGCGTCTTTTGAAAAGATGCGTTCAGTGTAAATTTGAAGTCATCTTTTCAAAAAATGATTTTATACGTGGATATGACAAAAATCTAAATTTGCTATGTGGATGTATATGTAATAATGCATTATTGAAACTTGGATAGATTATGTATAACTTTTATTAAGTGGATATTTTAAGAATAGTTTATTTATTCCACATTATAAAAAAAAAACCGCCTTTTGCCACTCACACATACAGTCAGCCACGTGGGCCTCTCAAGACAAAAAAAAAGATTACCATTATCTTTGTCCCATTTCTTTTTCCGACATGCAGTTTCCCGCGGGTCATTGAAAAATCTTGGCAAGCGGTTATTAATTTTGTCTTTCTGCAATGGTTAGGGTTTGCTAATTTCCCGTCTCTTTGCATCTTTTAAATCAACTGAATTGATTGTTGCCAAGCTCCCGGTCTTTCCATCTTGCTGTTATTTCAACTGTTCTTTCTGTTTCATCACACGAAATTGTGATGAAAAATTCACGTGATTGATCAGTTAGCAATTTCAGTTTTGAAATTATTCGTGTAAAGGGAAGGAAATGCTATTTCCTTAGTTGATTTAGCAGAGTAAATGTTAGTTCTTACGCTTCATGAAGTCATAATGATTGATATGATTCAGTTGCTTCGGCTGTTATAGACTCTCGTTTTCTGTACGGATGAATTCTTGCTGTTTCTCTTTTGCTAGGGTTAGTTTCCTATTCCAAAGTTTCCAAATCAATGGATTTGGAATAGTTCTTGGTTTTTAATATAGCCCCTGTGGATTGATAATTCTAGTTGAAAAACGAGTGACAAACTAGTGATTTTCCAATTGCTGTAGGTTCTACCATAATGATTGACATTTTCATTTATCTTTTTGCGTTAGGTATGGATGAACTGATTGAACATATCAAAGGAGAGGAGATATTTCATGTTGTTTCTTGTATGCTATCTGTTGACGATGCAGTTTTGATTGAAGAAACTAAATCGAGAGACAGTTAGACTTTTGGAGAGAGGATGTGTAATTTTGAGGGATCAACACAAGGTTATACTAAGATTAAATGTTTCTAAATGCAATATTGGCGGAAGTAGAAATGTCAATGAAGAGACGGTGAAGAATGAAAGCAAGGAGACACTAAGAAGTAAAAAAAAAAAAAAAGTTTAGGTAATTAAGATGAACTATTTATTTGGATTTGGAGGGGGAAATAGGACAAGATCTGAGCCACAAAGCTAAGACGTGATGGGTGAAGTGGAGAAGTGCTTGTTAAGAGTATCGATCAATGCATTTTACTATAATTGAAAGGAAAAATATCATAAAATTGCTGTTAGGGTGACTGTGCTTAAATAAAGAAAATTTTGGCAAATAAAGAAACATGATATTGACAAATTAAGTGTGACAAAACATTGAATGTTAAGGTGAATATATGTAATATATCTAAGATAAAATTATGAGTGTTGTTGTTCAAGACAACATAGGAGTTATCACATTTGGAGAAAAAATGAGAGAACAAATTAAGAGTCTCAATATGCCAACTGCCAAGTGTGATAATGGTTTTTGTTTTCTATTGCATCTAGTTATTGGTTTCATTAGATGTGAAGGTATTTCATGCTCTTCTAAGTATTCTTTCCAAGCATTTTATGGAGTTTGTTTTATTTCTTATTTTATATTTTTCCAAAATTTACTTGCGTGACTGAGGGCTTTCTCGGATCCTAAAGGGGAAGAAATGAAGAATGCATATACCAAGAATGCAATTCTTCCATTTAATTTGTATGAAACTCATTGGATAGAACGACACTTTTCACTAATCGGTTCTTTTATAAATTGGTGAAAGACAATAAGATACTTCATTTTTACTATTATTAATACTCTTATGTTTATGTTGTTTTGCTTGAAAGTTGAGAGAGGCTTTGCTTGTGAAGCGTTATAAGTATCCTACATTTGGGTTTTACTTCAAGATTCCCTTTCTAAAACATTTCCATCTGTCTTTTATGAGTGTGTCAAGGTGTTGCTGTGTGGCCTTTTTCTAAATTCTAGTCTTCAACTATTTCAGGCAAATATGTTGATGACTAGGTTTTGTATGTATATCAAGGACTGCCAGTTTGAAAAGTCCACATTGGATCTTTGCCGTGATAATCGGAATTGTAATAGAAGTAAAATCCTTTGTTCAACTTCAAGGGGGAATCGTGGTTTTGGGCCGCGACCATTAAAGAAGGAAAAGGTAACTAAATTTGATCCTTGTCTTTCAATATTATTTTATTGAAAAAAATATTATTTTATCATGGCATTTATGGAATTTGATTTTGTTGTTAAGTTTTGGCTTTTTTGTTCATATATTTCTTGGTTATAAACTTATGATTCCGCTTACTAACAAAGTTTTTGTTTCATTTATTTCTTGGTTATGATTCCAAAGACTAACAAAGGTTTGGTACCAAAAGATGGTGCTGGCTTAGGTCCACAAACAAGGTATTGAAATGAAAAAAGTTATATGACAATTAACTTTCTTAATTTAATTAGCAATTATAATGTCAGGTTTTTGGCTTGTTATATTTTTATTGGCATCTATTTGAGTAGAGAAGGATATAAGGTGAGAATTTATGTCTTTTTATAAACCTTGGGGACCAAGCTTATGAGGAGTTTCCTTAACTAATTTCATTCATTTAGCAATGGAGCCTTTAGCAAAGACTACAGTTATTGAATCTCAAGATCACAACTCTGTTGAAGTCTTCTTATCTTAAATGAGGATTTATCTCTTTTCTATGTTTCCTTTTGTAGCGTTTTAGATGAAACACACTTTAATATTCAATCTCAATTGGGATCTAGAATTTTAATTGTAGTAGATTTCTATAAATGCATACTTTATAATTTGAATATTTAGTTAGATTTAAATAAATGCATATGTTGTAATTTGAATATTATAGTTGAACAGATGAAGACTATTGAATTTATGCATACCTTTTCTCTCTTTTCTTTTGCTTGCCAATAATTATGCGATTAGGTAAACCTATCTTCTTGCTTTTCGACTTTGAAATACTAATGCAACCTCTTTTGCAATCCTATGATTCAATCCCAAATTATTTTATGCATTTCTTGTCCCTTGTCTAGAATTAATTTCAAAGACTTCTCCGTTGCACCCATTATGCACTTCATTTAGTTAGATTGTGGAAACTCTCTCTCTTTGTCTCACTTATTAACTCAATTATTTTCTCTTTGCATATGGTGGCCCATTTTGTACAAATTTTGCAGAAGTGCTTTTAAGAACTGTCTTTGAAAAAAGTTGGTCTCACCCAATTTCTTCAAAAATTCAAAAACTGCTTTTCTTGCAACATTGGGCCAAAAGTAGACATGTTGCTTGATGCTTTCTTTGGCCAATGCTCAACCAAGCAGTGGAACAACTTGTAATTTTACTGTGGAGATTAGTCTTAGGATATGTCTTTTCATTTTGGGGATTTTTGCATGACAACTTGTATATTTAAGTGTACTATATTTGGATTCAGATCATAGTTGTGAATTAAATGTAATTCAAGACTTAGTTTTTGCTTCACGCCAACCATTATGAAAAGTTAATATTTTACTGGTTTGCATTTGAATTTTGTTAATTATATTTTTTGGAATATTATAATTTGTTCATCAAAATTTTTCATATATACAAGCAAATTGATATGATGCATAGGTTTTCTGGACAAAAACATGAAAGGTATTGCATTTATAAAGTGTTCTTTTATACGCTCTTAAGGATTTAATAATTAATTCTAGTACTGGACATTGCAATTAATTTGATACATTTTTCTTATTAGCTCTTAAAAGTTCATATTAATTGTTGTACTGACAATTCCTTGGTTGGGTAATAGTCACTTATTTGTTAAATTTCAATGTTTCATAATAGATTTCTTTGGTAAAATCTTTTTTTTGTTTAAAAAAAAAAATTGGTTTTAGTTTATATTTAATGGAAAAATACTGATTATGGTGATTCTTTAATTTCTCTATAATGGTTCTATGCTTTATTGTTTCTGGCTGCAGAAAATCAACAACGGATATGTCTGATACGAAACCCAATGGTATGTGAATTGTTCTTTTCTCTTTTCCTTGGTTTGATTTACTTAAATTTTCTGGTTGTTGATGTAAACCAAATGGCTTCTATATTCAACTCATGCAATGTGTACGTATTGAAAGTTGAAACTAGTTCATAAATGGTTTCTCAAAGATGGCTTAAATTTGCACTAAAAAAATGGCGTGTGGGTTGCATCCATTGATAGATAAGGTTTGGATCTGTAAAATTGTGGAATTTTTTATGCATAGTGTTACTTATGGCTCTATTTAGAAGAAGTTGAAGTTTCATAAGACGCCAACTTCCGTGATGTTTGTAATCTTTATTAGTGAGATTGAGGCACTTCCTTTGAGATTTATAATCTTATCAAATTGTTGTATACTTTGTGGAGAAATTGATAATACAACATTCTATATATTGTAACAACTTCCATTTGGCTTGAGCCTTTTCTTTTTCAGATGGTTTTTCTTGTTGAAGATGTAATGTTCACTTGCCACATGGTATTCTTTGGTTTTGGAAGCATACCACTTGGCCTTTTATAAAATGCCTAGAAAAAAAAAATCTTATATATGGATTGTAAACTTTTTATTTTTAAAAAATTCATCCACTTTAGGCAGGTCCACATGACTATGAGCGTCTAGCTTATTGCATAATGAACCATGGTAAATGATTAATTGGAATTCAAAGTTACTAAGTGGATCCATGCATTACTTTCCATCTGAGTCAAATGTCATTCTAGACTATGGTTATATGGCCGTACTCTTTTTGCACCAACCCTCAAAATCACCATTATTGATGTTTTCTTTTATTTTTGTATCTTCATTTCAACTACTAACTTCTAATAGACATTGATGATTTACTTTATAGTTTTTTTTCATGTATTTCCATTTTTGAACAAGTAGTGATATCAAGCTTTTATTTCTTATCATTGTAGCTTTGTCCTTGTAGAGGCACCCGACTTAATTGGTCGATTAGATGGTAAATCTGGCAATAATGTCTTAGATCGCCAATTTGAGGAGCGGCTAGAAGCAGTTAGGAGGTTTGGATGTATTACTTATCTTTCCTATGTTACTTTCTCTGTTCTAGTTGAGGTCTGCAATCCTAATAATGCTAAAGTTGATATTACATTTTATATATATCTTTTCAATTATATCCAATAGCTAGAAACAAGAGGTATTAACATTAATCTCTATCATTGTCTTCTCCACTTCTGATTTTAACTTTTGATTTTTTTCCTTTAATTATTCATGAGCTGTATATAACAAGAAGCATTAATTTTTTTAAAACCAAATCTTCGGTAATTGATACTCATGGTGGTACTTGTTTCCATCTCTTTGCTTGAGATCTTTCGCTGTAACTTCTTTTCTAGATTTATAAAAAACTTGGTCCAAGCGTGTTATGTATTTATGCTCAATCACATTTCAGACGATTATAGAGTCATTCAATTGTACTTTGGAGTTACGAGTACGAGTAATGATTGACAACTTAGCTGTCACTTGTAAATGATCTATTGGGTATTAATTTCAACTTGTCATGCTATTTCTCTTCCATCGTCTGTTTATGCTCACATTTCAATTTATTTATTTCTCTCTATCTTATCATCAGATTAAGATTTTTGTAGGAATACAAAGAATAAATGAAAGTATTGTCAAAGGTAAGTCATGTAGTCCATCAATGCCAACAACTTAGAACCTCTCTTGAATAAAACAATGTGTTGAATTCATTAAGTTGCTAAAACTTGTGTTGGCAGATGAAAAACATGTCCTTGGATTGGAGCTATTTACTGTTCACGAATACTTGCAATCCATCATAAGAGTTGCAATCTGCAACTCCATGGATTAGCAGCAATAAGGAGCATTCTAGATGCCATGATTAGCAACAATTAGGGAGTTGTTCACCCAATACAATGAAATACACTCCATAAGTGTTAATCTCTGTTGTTCTGTGGATAGGTGATTTAGGATATTGATGTCCAAGTGTATCATTAAAATTTGCGCTTGGAATTTCATATAACCCATACATCAAAGTTTCAAACGCTAAAAGCATTGGCAATCATTGTAATATTCATGATATACTTCTATAAATTATGTCAATCATATAAATTAATTCTTATGTATATTATGATTTTTTGTAATTAATCTTTAAAATTTTCTTTATTTTTGTTTTTAATGTTTAGGACTTTTATATTTACTTTTTTTTTAATAAATATGGTATGACACTTAGAATTTTTCTTTTTTAAAAAAATTCTAGTCACTTTTTTGATTTATTCAATCATATCTGATTGAAAAAATGTCATTTTTTCTATGCAACAGTTCATTTTTTTTGAACCCAATCAACGACACATGTTTGTTCTTTTTTCTTGTTATGGTTTCACAAGCTGTTGGATTCATTTACTTTAATATTGTAGAGTTACTTTTGGCTCTTATTGGAGTGAAATGGTTTGGAATGGATTCTTGCATTTGACTCCATGTAGTTGAGACTTGAGAAGTAATTGTGTGAGTTGTGTTATTTTTGCAATTACTTGGAATATGTACATCCACTATACTTTATTAGTGATATATTTTTTGTCATGTTAAATATTGTTAACTACTTGAAATAAAAGTTATAGCTGATAGTTAAAAACCCAGCAATGTATACTACACTCTTATATCAGTCTCCCTTGTATGCAACTCCATCTTGAGAGGGAGAGGGTTGTGTGAGTAGGGGGTGGGGAGATATGGTACCTTTCATGCTAAGGCTTTGGTGTTATTTTAAAATTCAGTTTTCTGTAGCAAAAAGGAAAAAAATCAGAAAGAACTTGTTTGGTCAATCGTGATTCAAATTTTTTTTAAAAGAAAAGAAAGGTAAGAAAAAAAAATTGTTTCGGAGTTTTCATGGATAATTTGTGATTAATGGGACTTGCATAAGTTTTTTCTTTCCTACCTGATTTGTTTGAAGTCTTAGAACAGCCATACAAGTTTTTCTTATTTTCCAAATTTAATGAGAAATTTAATATGATAATGAACATATTCTCAAGAACTATAAATTAATTAAAAATAGGTTCATATTTTTTTTTGAAAAATTTTAAACTCTTGAATCTAAGACATCTCATGAACTTGAACTTTAATTCTAGATAGAAGCTCATGAATGTATCGAGTTCTCATTAGGATATGCATTGTTGTTTACCTTTTTTTTTTTTTTGGTTTTTTGAGAACTTCTGTGGTATTTAGTCTTCGACAGACTAATGCACTTAGGCCCCGTAGTTGCTTGAGAGGGAGAGGTCCCCAATGGCCAACAGCAGCAGAAGTGAACTTGAGATCCCATGCTTTTCACCACAAGCCTTGAGCAAGTAGCCCAACCATGCATGTTCGTTGTTTTTTACTTTTGGAACAATTATGTTGTGTTATACAATGTCATGCAACATTTTTAGAGGCTTTTAACAACTTTAAATGTTTGATTAGGGTTGGCAATACTATATGGAGTTCATACCTCATAATTCTTCACATTTAAAAGTAATATACTCTTTAAATGTTTAGAAATTTATTACTTTATTACATTTAAATGTAATCTGTAAGTGGATAAAGTGAATTCATACATTTAATTTGATTTAGTTGAGAAAAGGCTTTGCTGAGGAAATATAATCTATATATGAGCTTAGGACCTAGGAAGCAACAAACCCAATGAATGACATTCTCATGCTTATCTATTGGTCCTTAGTAATGACATATTTGATCCTTGTCTATAAGTTATTTGGAGGTCCTTGGATATTTTAAATTGATAAGGATTGGACTTATGAAAATTGAATAAAGATCTCATCGCAATTAAACTTGGCAGTGACATAAAAATGTGTGACAAATGACATAATCTTTATCATTTAGTGAATTTTCCTAACGAGGAGACACCAATAATGCCTTTCCACTAAAATAAGCTAAAATGATTCACTATTGGCAAGTATAATTGCAATTTGATAAAATTAAGCTCCAGGTATTTTTGCTAGTGTCATTAAAATCCTTCAAGCATTTAATTAACCTTTGGACTCCTGCACATAGTTGATGAAGAAAACAACAAAGTGAAAAGAAAGCATACTCATAGTTCTTTGAAGTCCCATCTTTATGATTTTAACAAATTAACATAAATCTTGTATGCTTATAAAACTATTAATGCTAAAACACTAAACAAAGATATCATAGACAGGCCAATGTGTGTAAGACCATGATTGATGTGACAGGCCAACAATTTTGACATGATTTTAGGTCTCAGGAGGTGGAGGTAGACATGATACTCAACATAAACAGGGATGGAAACTGTGGTTACAACTTGT
Source organism: Tinospora cordifolia (assembly GCA_030144865.1). Taxonomy (NCBI): domain Eukaryota; kingdom Viridiplantae; phylum Streptophyta; class Magnoliopsida; order Ranunculales; family Menispermaceae; genus Tinospora; species Tinospora cordifolia. The sequence continues at coordinate 11,467 of JAJIYU010001676.1, forward strand.
GGCATTTCTCATGATAGTGGTGGTAATGGAATGCCTTATGCATCATGTTATCCTAATGGTGATGATGTTAGGGGCTGTGGATCTCTGATTAGTGATCTAGTAGAAAAATGAGCCCATTGTGGTCTAAATTTGGTGATGTATCAAGACAGTGCAAGATATTTGATTTATGGGCTGAAAGTGGCTCGAACACTAAAAACCTAGAGCTCAAAGTATATTCGAGGTGAAAAGATATGGGATCCCTAATTCCTTCGGTTCCTTTCTTGACAGTTGGTGTTTACATGGTCTAGACTCTAATGTTTTTGTTCTTTTTGATTCTTTTTCTTAAGACAAAGATCATGTCTCTAAGATGCAGGTGGATGCTTACAATTACCGCCAAGGAATGAAAATTCGTTGAATTTAGGCAAAATTCAGCGAATTGTTTTGGATTTTTTGGCTACCACACCTAAGTCTAATTGTAAAAGAAAATTTATAGAAGTTCAACAAAACTTCAAAGATTTCGACGAAATTCGTGAAAACTTTGAAGACTTTGGAGAAATTCATGAAAACTTTGAAGATTTTGAGGAATTTTAGTAAAATTTGTGGAATTCACATGTAAATAATATAAGATTTTGAACATATGCGATAGACATTAAATATTGCTAATGTTAAAAATACATATTTGAAACCATTATATTTATACTTTTATATGTAACATGTATCGATTTATATTTGTTTTCATCATTTTTAATAGAAATTATGCATATTTTAACATTTACGTAGAATTTTATGAACTTCTTTAAGTCTGATTTTTTATAAAAATTTCGTTGAATTTCTTGAACTCTTCAGATTAATTTTGATTTTCAAATGTCAAAGCTTGAGGCAAGGTTGAATTTCATTCCATGCTTGCCATAATGATGTGGAGGGTAGTGTTCATGGTGGTCCAATCTCTTGGTTGGTGAAGGATATTTACAACGTGGATCCCATGAATGCCTCCCTTTTGTAGGTGAAAAAGGTACTTGCTATTGTTATTGATGATTCCAAGAACTCCTTCACATCTCCAACCCCACTCTTCATCTCATCCCACTTCTTGGGCCTTGACCTCGATCTTATATCATATGAATAGCTTTGGGCATGTTGTCATGAATCAAACAGGGGGAAATGATCCTTTTGGCATAGCAGATCAGGTTGGAGTCATAGATGGGGATATGATGAACGAGACTTCTAGTTTACTCAAAGGCAGCGTGATGGTTGCTAAATTCCTAGAACCTGTGGATGTTCAACAGGTAGATTGTTCTACCACGCAACTTGTGGAGGCTTGGGGTGGTGCAACAGGTGTGGGGTGTCTGCAAAGCTTAATGAAGATCTAATGCTGGAGCATCTGTGGCTGTGTTCAGGGGATAAAACAATTCTAATATGAAAAACAATTTGCTCCATTAATTCGGATGCTGTGGCTCTACAGGAAATAAAAAGAGTTGAGGCTCTATTCCGTCTAATTTGGAAGCTTGGACATTCCAAGTTCTTGGATTGGGTCTTGTTTCCTTCCATAGGTCTTCCAATGGGATTATTTCATGTGGGGTTGCCGTACTGTCAAAATCATTGATTAATTTCAAGGATAATTTTTTATCTCAGTTGAGATCATTGGTGTCAACACGGGGGATTGGTGGTTTACCTCAGTGTATGGTCCTTGCTCAAAAATTGAGCAGTAGGTTATTGGGACGAATTGACCCGTTTATCCACCCTTTTTGCTCTGAGAAGTGGTGTGTGTGAGGAGGTTTTAATGTAATTAGGACAATGGCTGAGCACAATAATTGCTGCTTTTCAGCTGGAATGAAAGAGTTCAATGACTTTCTTGATGAGTTGCAGTTTCAGGATTCGGAGCTCCATTCCTTGCCTTTTACTTGGTTGAGCAACCATTCTAGACCCATGTTGGCAAGAATCAAACAATTTCTTTTCTCTCTAAGTGGGAGTCTTTCTTCCTAGTTTCTCCCCCAAAGTCTTGACCCATCTTGACTTAGATCACTGGCCTATATCTTGGAAAACTTCCATTGGCACATGGGGTCCAACACCTTTCTTGTTGAGTATGTCTAACTTTCTTTGGCCTATCCCATTGTTGTTGCTCCTCTGTTCAGGTGTTTCTTGATTTGATACCTTATAGCTTCACAGTTACAAGTTATTTTCTCATTACTTTGGGTCTCCCATTTCTTATTTTTATTGGCATTGCTATAGTGAGAGTTGTCGTATCAAACCTTCAAGTCACTGATTGGTCAAGGGTGGCTCACTCGTTGTCTCTGGGTGGATTTCACTTTTATGCGAAAGAACAACCTCAGGAGTTTGAGCAAGGATTTTGTTGTGCAGTATGTTTTACATAGAGCTAACTTATCCATCCAATTGGAGGAATTAAATGCTATAATATGTTGTCTTGGTCGGAATAATTAGGAAGCGAATCTTGGTAGAACTTATTAATCCTTTTTTTTGTTTTGGAAGAGAAACTAGATAATATATTACTAAAAGAAAACAGGTACCAGATGAAAAATCTGATATACAATAGAGTTACATAGGAAACAAAATTTTATGCCAATTGTCTACTCATGCCCCAAAGCTGTAACCTTTACTAAGCTTTGATATACAGATCCAAGAACAAAATAAAATCTTAGATCTTTCCCATGTCCTATTGGCATCTTTACAAGTATTGTCAAAAAATCGTCCTATTCCATTCCTCCCAAGTGCTGTACTAGATTGCAAAAGCTATGATCTTCCTGCAGCAACATAGCACCTTATCCTGAGTGTGATCATTTGCCTGATCCCCCGTTGTTAATATCATCGGATGATGCTTGGGCATTGCTGCTTCCATATGTTCCATATTTCTGTCAAGTATTCACAGTAGCTGAATATATGGCTTGTCGTTTCTTCGGCGTTCCTGCACAAGCAACACATAGACGGTTGCAGGTCATGGTTTGACATTTTCCTTTGTAAAATATCAACTGTATTTAGTTTATTGAGACATATAAGCCACGCTAGGATTTTTGCTTTGATTGAGACTTTTGTCTTCCAAATTATGTTAGCTTGCTGTAGGGTTGTGGTGGCTGTCGCATTGTTGTCCAGCTTCCCTTTGAAGGATTTCACTGTGAAACAATTTTCTTTTTTCCCCCATCCACACGATCTGGTCTTCTTCCTCTGTCGGCTGAATGTTATGCAGCATATTTATGATCTCCGTTACCTCTTGCATCTACGACTCCTTGATGTTCCTATTGATGTGCAAGTTTCAGGCCCAACTGAAGGATGGATGGAATGGCTTTGCAAAGGCCCAATTAGAATGGAATAAAAAGGAGAGATCAATTCATAATTTTTCCATTGGTTACTGAGAATCAGGAAGGCTAGATATATGATGATGAAATTGGAAGACAGTTCTGTTTGGGAAGTGGCTTTGGTGATCTTTGAAATAAAAAGATCCCCTTTAGGCTGGAGTCATTCGCAGCTGACCTGACCTTCAACTCTCAATGGAAATTTGTCCAGTCATTGTATACTCTCTTCTCCCTTCTAATGCAAGCCATGGTTGGAAGTGGGGCCCTCTATCAGGTTTTGGTAGGATATTTTGGTGCTCTCCGTGTCTCTGCAACAATTAGTCCCAAATCTCTATTGCATTTCTTCACTGCACAATGCTTTGGTTGCTGAATTCTGCAGTGTTCCAATCTTGTTTAATGGTGTGGCACAAAACTGGGATCTCCATTTCTCTAGAAATATTCCTGACAGTGCTGCGGAGGATATTGGCTTACTTCTGGATTGCTTAATGATTGTCTCCCGCATTGATGCCCCAGATTAATTCATATGGTCTAAGGAAACCTCTGTCACCCTTATATCGAGATCCTTTTTCCATGCCCTTAACGCCGCCACAGATCTAGATGTTTTTCCTTACTCTTCTATCATCTGAATTCCCCATGTTCGTCAAAGTCAAAACTCTAGGCTCGCTTATTGTGCTGAACAAAGTTAATGGTGCAGGCAATTTACAGTAGAGGCTTCCTAAGCTGTTTACTCTCTCCCTGATGGTGCTATCTTTGCAGAATGAATGAGGAAACCACAGTCCATCTCTTTAGGGATTGCACTTTTGTGAAGGAAGTTCAGAATTTCTGGAGCAATGGATCATTTTGGAGTAGTCATCCTGATGTAAATATTCTTTTGTTCCTTTTCTCCTCCTGTTGATTGTTGTAAAAAGTATTGGTCTTGAGTACACTTCTCCATTTTCTGGTGTATCTGGAGCAAAAGAAACAGTATAATTCTTATGAACTCATACTCCTTGGTTGCATAGGTCTGTGATAGGTTTGTTTTGTTGTTCTCGTAACGGGTTAGTTCCTGTAAATTGTCTCAGGGGCGCAACTTTGCTAGTTGGGTGTTGAATTGGGCTAGCATTTTGGATAACTTGTAACTTTGGGATACCTCATCCCTTACTTTCCTCTTTTCTACCTTTAAAATGTACTTAGTTTCCAGTAAAATAAACACTAAAAAAAAAGAGAATATAGTAGGTGATGCTTGGACATTTTAGTTTGCTATTGGGAATTGGCAAATGTATGTTTTGACTAGCAGTTTTTATAATTTCTCTGAATCAGGTGGCTATTGTGTTGAAATTGTTTTGAGGGTGTGTGTGTGTGTATGTGTATGTGTATGTTTTAAATAACTTTTTAGACATAAGTTGAAAGCAGTTATGCCAAGGTCTTTTAATCTTTTTACATTTTGCCAGATCTGCTTTTGAACAGAAAAAGGTAGATGATAGCAAGCAGTATGGACCAATTGATTATGACACACCAGTTGATTCAAACCAAAGCACAATTGGGCTTGGTACCAAGGTAAGGTTTTCCAAGATCTTGGTGGATCTTTTCATTAATGAGTTAGTATTTGGCTTTTCTTTGTTTTCTAAGGGAGCACTCTTTGAAACTTCATTGTGGAGTAGATTGGAGTAGGTGTGGCTGTTGTGGTTTTCGGTTTGGTATTTGCCTTTGGCGATTTTCTTCCCTCCATAAGGTATGGTATCAAAACATGTAATCCTTCATGTTCATATTGCTCCTTGCATATATGCTTCTCGCCCTTTTCCTTTCTTTTTTGTTCTTTGGGAGGAGGTAGAGGGTTTGGTGGGCAAAGGGTTTTAGGCTCATCTATAGGTAAATTTTGCAAGATTTATTTTATTTTATTTTTGACAAACCAATAAGATGATTTAACATGTCAGAATTTTTTTTTGAAGCTTGAAGTATTCCACCTGAAGACGGTGGCCAAAATTATATTTTGAAATTGGGAGCATATTACTTGGCTTTTTGTCATAAAATGGGAATGTGTACTCTAGCTCAACCAAATTAAAAAAAAAAAAAGAAACAAACTTGTTTATGTCTTGATGGATTGGTAACCTAGGGTTTGTTCTCCTCTCCGGTGGTGGGAATTGGATTGATGGGGAAAGTATCATTAGTCTCAAGCAATTTACCATCTGCTGGCGCCAAGCAAGGGATCCCATCCACTATCGGATATGAAACACCCAAAGCATCACTAATTAGAGCATTGGATTCTTCACACACCCTGAGAGGCTGCTTGGAGAGCAGACACACAAGAATTTCGGAGAGAAGTTCCTTGATGGCCGTGCCACCTTCCTTCAATAGCACCGCTGCACTTCTCACCATTCTCAAATCTCTCTCCCCTTTTCCACACTTCCTCTGTTACTTTTTTTTTTTTTTAAGGGCTTATTTGAAGTTCAGTACAACCAGCAATACGCAATCGAGCTTTTCCATTCAACATGTTAGAATTGATTTATTGTAAATGAGAAGAAGTGGGAGTTACTAACTAAATATATTCAAAATCTTTTGGAACCAAATCTAATTGATAAGTACTCGAATGTCATAACCTTTTCATTTTTTCTAATTGAGGTGGAGTTATTAGAACTTTAATGTGATTCATGTGAAATTAAGTAGATATTAATTTCAGATGTATTCTACATAGAGAAAAGAGAAGATGAAACATTGTTCTTTCCCTCTCTTTAGGTTGAATGTGGCGTGAATTGTTGCATTAGGAAACATGTAGAACCGTTTTTCATAGTTGAAGATGTAAAGCAACAATTTGGATTTCTTTTTATGTAAATATAATAAATAAATATACATGTCATAAGCAAGGGTCTTTCAAGATATATACATTTAATATGAAGATGAGTGGGAGTATGGAAGAGTAAAAGATTAGGAGTTTTAGGGATACAATTGTTAAATACAGAGGAGATCAAATGGGGTCCAACGCCATTTAGGTTTGAGAATGTCTGGCTCAAGTACCCAGAGGTCAAAGAATTAATGAGACAGGAATGGGAGATGGATGCCAGTATGGGCTGGGCAAGTTATAAATCAATGTTAAAGCTCCAAAAATTGAAAGAAAAGCTTAAGAAGTGGAGAGTTAGCCAAGGCATAGGGGAACAAGCCTGGCAAAAGGAATTGTTGGAAAAATTGGTTGCCCTGGACAAATGAATGGAGATAGAAGAGGATTCAGCTCTGTGGGAGGAGCAGAGGCAGTTGATTGGGGAATTCAGGTTCTGAAAAATAAACAGGAACGAAGATGTCGACAATGGGCTAAAATGAAGTGGGCCAAAGAAGGAGATGTCAACACAAAATTTCTCCATAGAGTGCTGTCTCTTAGAAAATCCAGAGCCACTATTACAAAATTAGAAGATCGAGAAGGGAATCTAATAGAAGAAATGGAGGGTATTCAGAACACGATCACGGATTACTTTGCCAAACTATTTCAAGAAACATCTTGTCGGAAATGTGAAGTTGAAGGTCTTCAATGGAATCGGATATCAGAAGAGGAGAGGAACTGGTTGGAGCGTAACTTTGAAGAAGAGGAAATAAAAGCAACAGTATTCGGCTGTGATGGTAACAAAGCTCCGGGCGTAGATGGATTCACCGTGACATTCTTTCAACATGAATGAGACACAATCAAGCATGATATTTGTAATTTCTTGAAGGAATTCCATAGTGATGCAGTGATTAACAAGAGGTAATGAGACATACATATGTCTCGTCCCAAAGAAACATAACTCTATGAGAGTGGAAGATTTCAGGCCTATCAATTTAACAACAAGCCTATACAAGATAATAGCCAAGACTCTAAGAAAAGGTTGAAGGTGGTTCTGTCCAAGATAATCAGTGAGCATCAGCTTGCTTTTGTCAAGGATAGGCAGATAATAGATGCAATTCTGATAGCTAACGTGGTGGTGGAAGATTATTGAGTCAATGGCAAAGAGCGCTTGTTGCTGAAAGTAGACTTTGCTAAAGCCTATGACTCGGTAAGATGGAGCTTTTTGGATTTTGTTCTTCAGAAACGAGGATTTGGGAACAGATGACACAGGTGGATCCAAGGATGTCTTCAAACAACAAATTACTCAATCTTTATTAATGGAAGACCGCGGGGGAAGATTACTGGGCATAGAGGTCTTCGACAGGGGGATTTGCTGTCTTCGTTTTTGTATACGATTGTTGCTGAGACCTTTACACGTATTATGGAGAAAGCTAGTCAGGAAGGAATGATGCAGGGTATGCGGGTAGGTAAAGACAAGATTCAGGTAACCCACCTTCTTTTCGCTGATGATTGCTTAATTTTTATTCAAAAAAATCATAAAGATCTTTATACCATAATAGATTCTCTGCAAAATTTTTGTTTTTTGATGGCGTTGAAAATAAATGGGGCCAAAAGCCAATTATTGGGAATCAGTACAAGCCAGGAGGACGTTAGGAAAATGGCTGAGGAAATGAACGTAGCACCAGGGGAATGGCAGCTGATGTACTTGGGGATGCCTCTGGGGGGAGGGAACCCATTCAAAACTAATTTCTGGGACCCAGTCATTCAAACCATCAAGAGGCGGACTGCTGGCTGGAAAAGAAGTTATCTATCCACAGGGGTAGATTACTTCTTCTGAAAACAGTTTTAGAGGCCTTGCGAACATATTACATGTCCATATTCAAGTTACCAAAGAAAGTGGCTGTAATGATTGAAAAACAGATGCGAAACTTCCTTTGGAATCATGAGGATTCTGAGAAGGGACAGAATATGGTCAACTGGGGCCAGGTTTGCAAAACAGTCCATAATAGAGGTCTTAGTATAGGGGGGATGATTAGGAGGAATGTGGCTTTAAGGGCGAAATGGCTATGGAGAATGTTGGACAAACCAACATCAATATGGGCCAAGATAGTTCGTAGTATAGATGGCTCAAAAACTTTTGGAAGAGAATCTCGTTTGAACAAAAAATGCAGTTACAGATCTCCTTGGAAGGATGTGTATAACCTCTATGAACAGTTTAGGCCTCACATATAATGGAAGATTGGAAGAGGAGATTAAGTGAGCCTTTGGGGTGATGTTTGGTGCGGTCAGGAAAAGCTAAGAGATGCCTTCCCTCATATTTATGGAGACTCTTTGAAGAAAGAAGATCCAGTTGCTTCATTCAGAACCTGTGACAGTGGAGGGGATAGGCCTCAGTGGGGTTGGAATCTTCATCTACACAGAAATGTAGGAGAGGCTCACTTGGAAGAATTAAGTGACCTGCTTAATAAACTGCATGGATTTCATCTTCATGTGATCTTCATGTGACGGGGGATGAAGATAGACTTGTTTGGAATGGAGGAGCAATCATTACTTTCTCGGTGCAATTTGCTATGACAAAACTGTCAAAACCAGCAAGGAGAACACACAAGCATCCCAACAGATTTCATTTCGAAAACAAAAGCCCCTTTAAAAGCAAGGATTCTTGTGTGGCTGATTAGTCTTAACAAGCTCAAAACTATGGAAAATATTTAAAAAAACGTCTTCCCTCATATACGTTACATCCATCTATATGTATTATGTGCAGGAACAGTGCGGAAACTACCAAGCACCTGTTCGGAATATGCAAGGTAATAGCAAAGGTTTGGAGTCAATGGACCCTACAATATTGCACAATCCGCCTCCCATTTGAAGACAATCTATTTCAGATTCCGGATGCAGCAGGGATGACTAAATTCTGTCAATACTGAAAGGTGATTTTGGTGGTAGTGTGGTACGCTATTTGGGAGGAGCGAAACAACAGACTGTTTTTGGACAAGGAGGTGCCGACTAGAATGATATGAGAGAGATTCAACATTTTGTTTGCTAGTTGGATCTCTAGTTTTAAATTAGGAAAGAGATATAGTTTTGGTGATTGGATATGTAAAGGGGGGGTATTCTACAATCTCTTACAATGTGTACTTAAGTCTGGATATCTCATCCGACATTTTGTACTATCTTTTATTATTAATATAGTTTCTATTTCTAAAAAAAAAAAATTGGAAATAGAAAGTAAAAGTTAAAAATCCAAAATTGGGAGACATTGAGGCAGAAGTGGAAATATGTAAGATTTACCCTTCTAATGAAAAGCCTCTTTTCCAGTCGAAAAAATCTGGTAGTTTGAAAAAAAGTACGTTCATCAACAAAAGTTGGAGTATTCTTATTACATAATTAATTATAGAATCTACAGATTACAATTTACAAGTAAAATCAATAAAACTTCCTTTTCCTCATAACTAACACAATAGTTGCTCTGATAAAATAATTAGACCATCATACCATGTCACCTTATAATGAAATATCTTATGATTTTATTACATTATTTACATTTAATTTTTATCTTGGTGACTAGAATCTTTATCCATTTAAAGTTGATATACAATTTAGAGTTTATACTAATGGTCAGCATGTTAATGGTAATCTATTCAGCGTGGATCCTGCTGATGAGGCACCAATAGTTGATAAAAAACTTACAGACGAAGAAAAATCAACTTTTCAGGTAATTTTATTTGAGACTTTGAAATAAATAGGCATTTTTGCTTTTGAGATATTTTAAGCTTAATCTTTTAAAGGTTAAGATTCTTAAATTTCATTTGTCATCTTTTTTGCGGAGTTTTATTTACATAATGGTTCTATCTGAATTTTGATGTGAAAAAAGTTTTAGAAAATTTGTTTGCATGCAGAAAAAGCATTAATTGATGAATGTAGTCTTATAAAATGTATGTACAAGGTTTGAAATTCTATAAGCCATGTTCTCACACTAATGATATTTGCTGTAGGAGTACATTCAAGAGATAGGTGAATTATATACCCAGGTCAAACCAAAGCTATTGGGTTTTTCCCACAGATTTTTGAGAGATGATGAAGTCCCCCAACACCATAATATTTATTTGAAATTGATATTCCTTATGTTTACTGGACTAACCCTAACAGAAAATGCTTTAAACACATACAATGATGGGGATTAAATGCACCTATTCCTTTGTTAGAAAGAATGACTTGCTGACGACCAATGATAATTGTGGCGGCAGATGAAGGCGTAAATTACATGGATATTAGTAATTAAGAAAGATTTAATAAGTATGACTTTACCTTGAGATAGTAAAGAGGAGGAAGTAAATTCATGTAGTCAGTCTGGCATAGATGGAAAAGACCTTGTTGAGCTGAGCCGAGTATATTCCTTATGTCGAAATGCTAGTCAATGTTGGTGCATGCGTTGATCTTTTGCTTCATTTTGAAGCAATAATATGCTATCTACTTTTTGGCATTCGAAAAGTTCATATTTTCTCTATGTACAAAACTATTGTACTTTTGAAACCATGAAGTTTCCGAGCCAGATAGAAGATTTTGGTGCACTTGAATTTGCATGTATAACGCAGTGCAGCCATCTTGGTCTGATCTCACTTTCTTTATCCGAAATTTTCTCCTTGTACCTATTTTTGAATATATTGCTGTTGAAGATTTTTGTGGCTGCCATTGAGGTTTTTCTTGTGCAATAAAGGGATCAATAATTGATTGATACTCAATATATATTTTTTTGACAACTGCAACTCATTATTTATGTCAGACTAGGCTGCAACAACTTGAAGCAAAGCTGAGCATTTCCCCAGAAGATCCAGATGCTCTAGAAGTGAGTGATATGTGATACAACATCTCATGCTAAATTTGATGCCTTTTGTACCATGCACCCCTTTTCTTCTTGAACATTCTTTGTGAACCTTTCTACATTATTGCCTTATTATCATATTACTTCCCTGTTCTTCCTGTACTTGTGCCTAAATGGTGAGGAATTCAACATGGATCTATATCAGTGAATATTTCTGCATTATTGGATTTTTGTAATATGATAGATTGCAATTGAAATTCTTTCTATTATCAATTGTCATATCTGCCAGGAACAAAAAGAAAAAACATAAAAAATAAAAATAATGATCCTAAATTGTTATCACTAACCATGGGTGGGCTTGGTTCTCTACTGAAGATCAAAGATGCTCTGAGGCACAAAAGGCCCAGTTTTTGGGAGATCATATTCTGCAAGATCAAGTAATAGCCAGTCATGTAAAATGTGATGACAATATATTACCTAGATTTTTTTATAAAAAATATAGTACTTTTTGCATGAGTTCTTATCAATGATATGCTGGACAAGTTGAGAATCCATTTAACAAAGTGATGCATGCTATAACATAGAAATTGGAGTTACATTTTTATGCCAATCTTGTTCATTTGACAACTGAGGTTCTAAAATTTGTGAGGAATAGGTGATACAGTCTGAGTGTTGCTGGCCTATGCAAGGTGAGGAGATGCCTTGCATCTACTTCAAAAAACATAACATTTGGGGAAAACGTTGTATAAGCATTGAGAAAAGCAGAAATCATTAATGAATGAGGAAACAGATAAAATAACGTGCTAATGTTTTTAAATGCTTACAACCAAATAATGTTGAGAACTTGAGCTATAAACTTAATATATCAATTGTTTCACTTGTCTCAAAAATTATTGAACAATTAACTGTTACAAGTTATAGCTCATGATTTCCAAATGTTAAATTTTAAATATTAGAATGACAACAAACAACTAGAATCTTAAAGGATTGGATGCAAAAGATTTAAAATTGTGAAGTTTCCAAACTAGTTCTCACCATTGGTTATTAATTGTTAAATTTGTGATTGGAACACTTTTTTCTATGTTTTCGGCCAAGTTACCCAATAGACCATGCATATCCATGACTTTGTTGATTATTAAATATCTTGCGTGCACTTAACTTTGTTTGTTTTTAATACTTTGTTTGACAGATGTAAATTGTCAAGTATCTTTCCTAATGGCCATAATCAACTAATGATTAAATGGAAGTCATAGTCAAAAATATATGTGAGCAATGGTGATAGGCTATTCCTTGTTTTAGTGATGGCACATACGAAATAAAATTTCACAACCATTACCCCTGCATTTCTTTGTTCATTTATTTTTGTGCATGGGCTTGCATCTTAACTATTCATTCTATATTTTGATTATGTGGCTTAATTGTGGTAAAAACTTGTTTCTATTATTTTCTCTACAGCAGTGTTTGTTTTCCTGTGAATTTTGTACCTATGCTTAAGCATTATTTCTCTTAAGAGATATTAATGTCATAGGGGGCTGCAGTTACACTATCTGAATTAGGAGAATATGGTCGAGCAGCTTCTTTGCTTGAGAACTTGGCCAAGGTTAGCTGTTTTATCTTTGTGCCCGTAATCTTCAAGAGAAACATGTGCTGGTTCTATCCAATTGTTAAAGCTATTATCTATCTAGCAAACTATTTAAAAATGGTATCTATGGTTTTTAGAAAAAAGCGAGGGATCCTGATGTTTATCGTTTACTTGGAGAAGTCAAATATTTGCTAAAGGACTATGAAGGGAGTGCAACTGCCTATAGGAGTTCTGCGTCTGTAAGTAATTTCCAATGATGAATTGGATCTTAATCTTTTATACATGGATGTATCTAAGCTTATGTATGCATATGTATATGTCCTTTTATTCTTCTTTACATGTGTGCATCTTAACTTTTACTTGTGGATGTGTATGTATTTTTATTCTTGGTTTTGATGGATAATGTGATTGCCATAAAAGTTGAGGATAATGCGTCTCTTATGTCCTATTTGTTATCCTTGTATTTTTCATTTCTCTTATGCAGCTGATAATTTGCATTTAGAGACCACGATAATGATGATTTTGTCCTGTTAGCTATTCTTGCATTAAAAAAGAAAAAATTTCCTCCATAATTTGAATGCCATTCAAGTTAACAAGACTGGTGGAGCACTATGTTGAGCTTTGCCTGGATCTTGCGTTGCTTTGGGAGTGCATTTGGGGTAAAACTTGGGGTTTTTGGTGATTCAAATTAAGGGCATTGTAGGTAGCTGTTGTCTGCATAAACATCATTCATAGAAACTTGTGCTTCCTTTCTGAGCTTCAAAGGGGCTTCCTCGCAAATATTTACTTCAGCTGAGCCTGAGGCTTAGAATTAAATGAGAATGGTGTGAGCAAACACCCGTGAAGATGTGAGGCCAATTTAAATCCATGAAGATGCGAAGCCAATGTAAATCCCAAAACTATTGACACTTATCGGTCTTCTCATGGTTGCAGGTGTCTGAAAGTTTTAATTTGGAAGTTTTACGTGGCCTTACAAATTCTTTGCTCGCTGCTAAAAAGCCGGATGAGGTTTGTTATTGGGCCTTCCTTTAGTAATAATTTTAGGTTTCCAGATGGTTGATTTAAATGCCATATTGTTTATCGAACATTGGGTAGTTGGCACAAAACTTGCTCTTGCTGTTTTTCTGGGCTGTAATGAAGCCTGGACTGTGAATGAAGGCAATTTCCTTTGACCATGAACTTTCAGCCTTTTTAGTTGTCTCATTAGATAATAATTTGACTTTTTTTTTTTTTTTTTTACAGTCCATCTTATCTTAAATCCATTCTATATACAAACAAATTTCATGCATTTAGCACTTTTTAACTCAATGCTTGCAAGTTGCAACATGCGTTTACTATAACCATGTAGTTATTAGGATGATTTTGTCTCAGCATTCCACCTCTCCTAGGACATAGCAAGGATATCTCATTGGAGACTTTTAGAAGCATCCAATTAGCATGTTCGAGGTCGATGTGCTAAAACATTTATGTCATTTGATCTCTAGCCAAAGATATCATGTGCATATAGCTTAGTTAGGGTATGTTCTTTTTAATTAATTGTTCTAGGTGAAACTAAAGTTTGGAAATACATCTCAAAACCATCTTCTATCAGGTTGAACTATTGCATGAACATATTACAAGTTTGTGTGAATTTTTTTAAATTTCTAGATTAAATTCCATTAGTTTCATTTCTTACTGCCCTATCAAATGTGAACATTGATTGCATTAAGAAATAAATAAACAAAGACAAATAGAAGTTATTATTGTTTTTGAGTCCCTAGAGGCTTGGACATTCAGGATTTTTATTTTATTTTATTTTATTTTTTGGTAATTGTGTACCTAGTACAGTGGTTATATCTATTATAGGCTCTAGTGAAGGGACAATTTTGCAACCTTACCTCTGCTTTGGAGAAACTTTTTCCAGATTTGAACCAGTAACCTTTAGGACGCAATGTAACAGGTTCAACCATTGCTTCAAGACCCGTCCCTCGTTGGATTCTCTTTTGCTCATGCTGTAATGCTAGAAATTTTGAGATGTAGAAAATTACGAATCTATAAAATATAGATTAAGTCATGGGCAAAAATATTCAATTTTTTGAAAATTTGTGTTCTGGATCCTGTGGTGAGTTTTCATTTAAGTCCTCTTTCCCATTTCTATGCCCATTTCCTTTTCATGATGCTCTAATCCTAGAGTTTGTACCTCGTACTCTGAACCATATGAGCTTCATTGCATGAAACTTCTGTTTTCCTAAAAAAAGGAGATCTTCTAACGAGAATGAAATAGTAGGATCTTTTACCTCTTTCTTTTAATAAAGGATCTTTTATATTGGATCTTTCTCTTCTTCTGTCTGATTAAAAGACCTAATGAAGACCCATTTCCCTATGTCTCTCTCATATGGAAAGCTCAAGTGCGTCCAAGGCTTGAGTCTATAGATGGTTACTGGATTCGGAAAGGATCAACTCACAATGTTTCTCAAAATAGGATCTCATTTGCTTGCATATCCCCCAGTCAGTCATTTTTTTTGGAGGTAGAATCTGAGAATGTCAACCACCTTTTCATCCAGTTCTCGTTCTCTTTATACATCCAATAGTTGCGTCTCCAAGGGTGGGCATGGACTTGGGAGAAGACTTTTTTTTCTGGAGTTCTGTTTTTTGATTCCTCTTTCTGATCTTAAATTTCTTTCTGCTCCGAGAGTTCTTCTGTTTGTTCGTATTAAGCATCCCATCTCCCATCCTGTATCAAAGGACATTGAAACTTCTTTTAGACAAAGGAGACCAGTACACCGATGGTAGCTTTCCATTGACGGGCACCATATGGTGTTTCTCTATCTTACCTTAGATCTTTATAGAAAGAATGCCATAACAAAACTCTGCATTATTACTTCACAAGGGACTCGATCAAGCATAAAGTATTTATTGGACCTTATCCAATTTTCTACTTTCTTGTTTTCCTGCTTTCAGATCAGATTGATGTAGAACTGAAAGTTCTTTGTTCATGTTTGCCGATATTAAGCAACTTTCTTTTAAGTTCCATCTGCACAATGAATATTTTTGTTTAGTTTGAATATGTCAACCTGCACTGGAATTCAATTCCTCATTCCATTCACTACTTCATGGGTACTTCCTTTAAAACTAATATCTGTACCCATTGGAGTACATTTCATGCAGGCTGTCCAGGTGCTCCTGGATTTCCGTCAGCGTTTGAACACTGAAAACTCAAATAGCCGCTATGTTGATGCTGCTGCTACAACCAGCAATTTAGCAATGGATGCACAGAAGATCGATCCCATCCAAGTGAGTTCTATATTTTCTAACGTTAGAGTAACTGAAATGCTAATGTGATCTTCATGTTCATTAAGATGTGTGTTTGACTTTATTCAAGTTGTGAGCAGGGAGTTTTGTGATAATCTTGATACTTTTTCAACGAAGCTTCCCTCTTCATTTATATTAAAAATTTTTCAAACTTGATTATCTTTCCAGGGAAAAATAAACTTTTTCTATTGGCTTTCAGTTTTGCACTTTTCACCTTTTTAGACAACACACTTTGGGGTGTATGTGAGATGAAATTGACGAGTTAAGTTGCTTCAGTGAAGTTCAAGTTGCTTGTAATTATCTTCAATTTATTTTTCTATTTCCAGTCCGTCATGGTGTTTGTCTGTCACTAGCCAAATTCCATGGCAAAAACAAGCAAGTACAAAATGAAAAAGCATCTGGCCAAGAGCTACGAGATGTTAAAATTGTTGGTTCTCTTCTAAACTCCAAACTGTTTGACTCATTTTCTAACAACTGTCCTAGTTTCCAAAAAACCAGTTTGACAATCTTTGCAGCTTCTAAAACACATGCATTAATGCTTCGTACAACAGTAGTTGTGTTACTGTTTTAATATTCCATGCTTTTGAAGCTAATATCATTTTTGTTTCCCCTAGACTATTGCTTGGAGATGTCAAAAACATCAGAGTCATTGACTAGCAGATTCTGCAGTTATTCACATCATTACCAAAGCCTTTTCCAAACTGTGGGATGTTAAGTGGCTTTTTTCCCATTTTCCTTCCTATTTGTGCACAAAACATGCAAACAATGTTGGCACCTTTTTGTCATCTAGAAAATTGCAAATGAACCTTTTTCATCACAGATGGGATGAGAGTGAGATTACATGCCCAGGGTTTTATAAATAACTTCCATGCCTCATTAATATTTTTTTAAGATTGCAGGGTCTGTTCATCTCGGGAATTTGACATTAAATGTAAATTTCAGGTTGAGTTACTTCTTGGAAAAGCTTATTCTGATTGGGGCCATGTCAGTGATGCTGTTGCAGTCTATGATCAACTTATCTCCAAGTATCCAAATGACTTCCGTGGCTACTTGGCAAAGGTTGATTTTCTTATTTTGCCATGAATCATTCAGTTGCATGTAAATGTCTCTTTTTCGTTGCCCTTATTGTTTGAGTATACTAATATTTTTGAAGAGACTATTATATCTTCTAATTGTCAATTTTTATATGGAGATAGTGATATCCATTAAGTTGCTGTGCCTTTAGCCGGGTTATATTTGATGCCTCATCAATTGTGGTTTCAATTATCATAAAACTAACCCTATTTACCGTTAGAATTACTACTTTGGTGAGTGTCATGGCCTTGACGATAACATGGGTGTTTATGATCCAACTACATGGTTCTGCTTCCTCAAATGTGGCGTGTGAACTGAGCCCAAAGAGTTTTAATTTGAATGGTGATGTTTGAAGTCTTAAAAATACAATTGAGCCCCAAGGCATATGTAGATTCTAAAACCAGATTTCATGTGTAAAGTATGGTCCAAACTCCAAGTTTCATAAATTCATCATAAACCATCCAGATTTCTCAATTCAATGCTTTTGGAGTTTTTAGATGCATTCCCTCTGAAAATTATCTTAAGCTGCAAACTTTGGTTAGGATTCTGAAAATTGATTAAAATTAGACGCAGAAATTCATCATTTTTGGGGCACTGAAGTCATGAATTTAAGTTTCTGAAGAATTTGCTGTGAATCAAAGCCATGGCTCTTGGATCAAGGTCGAATACTACAAGTTACAGACAAGTAGATTTCAATCAGAAATCATGAACTTCAAAAATTTCTGCCGAACTTCTTTTGAGTACAAATCTTGCAAACCATGGCTCTTCGAAAAGATTTGAGTACTGCAGGTTATTGATGAATAGAGTTGATCAGGCAGCTCAGTGTCCTATGGAACATGCTGACTCATTTCATGCAATTCCCCGTTTCACCTAGTGCTTACCCACATACAAGAACGTACAAATATAGTTGATAATCAACAAAACAAGATGACTAAATAGATATCTTTTTTCTTTTAATGGTAAGCAGAGAGATTTTACTAAATATATGTAATGTAAAAATAGTAAGTAGACAGCGGTCCTCAGTTGGTAATGTGGTTCATCTTAGAACCTATGAATATAATTGATAATCAACAAAACAAGATGACTAAATAGATATCTTTTTTCTTTTAATGGTAAGCAGAGAGATTTTACTAAATATATTTAATGTGAAAATAGTAAGCAGACAGCAGTCCTCAGTTGGTAATGTGGTTCATCTTTTTCTATTGGTTTTCTTATTATGTATCTTTGGATGTCCATTAGGCTCATTCATCTTAAATGTATCAATTAATCGACTTTCTGTTTCAACCATGTGTGCCAAGTTCCTCATGCATCATAAGGACAATGCATCTGAATGTCTTCTTTCCTGCTTCTGCAGGGAATTATCTTAAAGGAAAATGGTAAAGTTGGAGATGCAGAGAGGATGTTTATTCAAGTGAGTATATGATTATCTTTTTGTTTTATTTAGATTAGATTTTGAATATTGTTACCGTAAGTTCATATCCAGTGACAGTAATTTGATACGGGTTCAATGTTATAACCAATGGGATTGAATATCTAATGATTGAACCACATTTGGTCCAGCAAGATTCATAATTCATGTATATGCACCTTCAAAAATTTTTGTGAGTTTCATTGGAAAGAAAAGTCTCAATTTTATCAAAATTGCCAGGTATTACAGCTCAGAGAAGTTGGTGAGCAATGGGAGCCATGATGAAGTCGATTTTAGTAAATATGTCCTTCCTATTGGTAGACGTGGAATCTTGATACTGTGTTTTTAGTATAGTAGAAATAAAATTGCCTTTTGTTCTCTAAATTACAAAATGTTATACATGTGGAACAATGAAGAGAAAGAAAACTGAAGTAGGTTATTCCACCAAGCGGGAACTTTTAACTCGGCTTGAAGTACTAACTAGAGTTTTATACTTTATAATTTGAGCACTCCAAAGAATTATATTTTATGTATAAAAATTTTCAAACTCTTTAACATAGTTAAACAGTTCTTAAAGATCAGTCATTGCATTTGTGTGCAGGCCCGGTTCTTTGCACCAGAGAAAGCAAAGATTCTGGTTGATCGTTATTCAAAAAAGTGAAAACAAATTGGAGAGGAAAACGATCTGTTTCGGAAAGCACTAGTGGGATGCACAGTGTCAAGGTCTTGTTATCATTTTGACATGGATTTCTGTAAAATACGAAGATAATTGTTGATAATGTCCATATGTCTTCATAAGATTTCAGATTATGGAAGTAAGTGAAGGCATTTTGAATCAAAAACGTGGTGTTGTTCTGAATGGAATGGAGGAAAAGAGCTTCCAAGCTGCATTTGATATTTGGCGGTACTTCTCAAGTTAAAAGAAGAGAATTACAATGTTCAAGTGGCTTATTCAAGTGAGTTTGTTACTCCTTTTTTACTTGGGTTGTTAATTTTACTAAAGCATGTAGGGATGATATAATTATTTGGAATTGTATCATATTGTTGTTATTCCACTTAGACGTCGATGTTAATTTTGTTTAGCCTCTACTACACTCTACAATGAACTTGTATTATGCTATGAGTACACGCCTCTGAAAACTCGAGATAGAAACTCCAGTGTCCCATCCCCTTGGATTACCTCGAAATGTGGAGTGTATGCGCATCTTGGGGTGATCTCGTGGTTTGAAACGCTTGACTTTCTTTTTTGAGTTCTCATGTGGTTACAATTTTCAATTTTGATAGGGTCATTTTGCTCAGTTTTCTTCTGACTATATGAAGTAAAGAGACTTGGAGTAGTATTTGAGATGTGTACTACATAGACATATCGAGCTAATCTAATGGGATGCAACAGTTGAGCTTCTATCTTAAGTTGTTTGTATGAGTGTATCTTTAGCATTGTTTTATATATTATCATCCTCTTCCATTTTTAGAGTTTGCAGTACCATTCACAAGTATTTTGGGGGCTTCCCAACCATGTTAAATGTTCTTGTTGAATCCTTGGAAGGAGCCCTATGCATGGATCACTTCAGATTAATTTCCTTGGAGGTATGTGTGTGTGTGTATATAGTTTAAATTAATCAACTATGAATTTTTCTTACCCTAAGTTGGTAGCCTCATTGAATGATTATGATTGAGGATTATCCTCCCAGTTTTGGAAGGATGCTTAATGGCCTCTGCAGTAGGATATTATATGCATGTATAAGTGCTTAATTGAAATTAATTTTTTATAAATTTTCTTGTCCAAAGTCCGGTAGCTTCATTGGATTGAGGGGTGAGGTCTCAGTTTGGTGCCTAAGTTTGTGCTACATTTATCGTCCCACTTTGAAAAGAAATATGATGCCTTGTGCATATAAACCTTATTTTTGATACTAAAGTGCAAAATGTATGATGTGGTGTGTAAAATACTATTGGATAAAATAAAAATAATGATATTCAGATTGAGGTACATGTTTATTCATCAAATGGTTATATTTAGTGTTTGAAATAGGGTTTGTATAGTATTGCCTTTTAAAATAATCAACTATGAATTTTCTTACCTAAAGTCAGTTAGCCCTATTGGATGAGAAATGAGCTATAAGTTGTGATTAAAAGGCTAGGTCTAGAATTTGGGGCTGTTTTTTTTTTTTTTTATTTAAAATTAGTATTGCATGATACGTTCCCAAATTAGTTCCCAAATTAGTTTCGCATACATCGAGACTAATTATCATTTGAGTTTGATATGTGGTTAGGACATCACCCTTCTCAAACTTGAAACACCTTTTTGTGGGGGTGAAAATATCAGTCACAGGAGGGACAAACATGCATTCACCTACTTTGAAAAGAAATGCCAACTATTTTCTATATATGTATATATATTTTTTATTTTGGAATAGTTGGGTTTTTTTTGGACATGATAAATCCTAAAAGCACCTTGATCTCATGGGCTGTATTTGATAGTTGCCAACTGTCATGTCCACCTTTTGCAATGCATGCATATTATTTTAGGGCATTGTGTGACCATAGCCTTTGTTCCTATCTTCATTGATGGGAATGGGAATGCTCCTGTGTCCTTTCAAACAAGCATTTATGTCAATCATAGACAGATATCATGAAATAATGGACGAAACCATGCAAATAATACTGAACTGGTAACCTGTAACATTTCAAATCCATGTTTAGGGGACTTCTCTTTTATCTCCCCTTACATTTACATGCCAATGTACATCATACATTATATAAACTATTGTTAGATTTTAGTTGCTAGATTTTGAGAAAAAAAAAGGTTTTCTATTTTAATGATTGACAAATCATAACACTGAAAAACTTGGAAAACAGGTGAACATCACTTTTCATTTTTCAAAAAGGCAACAGTGAAAAGAGAATTTTATATTTTAGTTTACCAAACTCGTTTTTATACACTGTTTTGATCTTTCTACTATTTGAGAAGTGAAAGTTTGATTTTGGTTGTGAAACTAAACATAGCCTAAAGTTGTGTTCAGTGCATAATATAAAAAATTAAATTGTGGTTAAAATATGAAAATTTAAAAATAATTTTTTATCGTTTTGAAACACTAGAACATTTGAAATGGTGTATTTGTTTGTAGTCTATCATTGTGCTATTTATATTTTAAATAAATTTATTTTATATTTTTTTTGTAAGGATTTAGAATAAAAATATTTAAAAAATTAAAAAAAAAAATTGTTTATGAGTTTAACTAATTAAATACGTTTTCAATGTATTATCAAAATTTAAAATAGGAAAAATACTTTTGGAATTATTAACTAAACACAACACGACCAGAGAGCCTCTGCCTCTTGTGTCACTGTCACTTTACGTAACGCTAACATCATTATGGCCATTGTATTTGGTAGGTATTAATAAGATTTGCCCGTATTAAAATTTTATTTTTATTTATGATTTGTGGTATTAATGACGCATTTAATATATCAAAGGAAAAATGTTGCTTGTGACACTTGGCAGATTCTTCAATACAATGTAATATGTTGATGTAATAAATGCCAAGTTGCTTTCGATATTGACTGTGACATGACCATGGTACGTAGAAATTATCTTTGATGTGTGTGTCAAAGAATCTTTTGACTAAATTGGTAGTGTGCGTGGAAATTTTGTGGAGTACTTTTTAAAGAAATTATTAAATATTTTTTATGTCTAATTATTAAATAAAAAAAATATACATTTATATATTGAGATACATAATAATTATTTATTTAATAGTTAAATGTATTAATAGTTGCAATCATTAATTTAAATATATATTTTTAAACTCGTGACATACATAATATTATTATTAGTTTTTTAAACAGTGGTATCTTAACTATAAATAATCAGAAGTTGTTTAGTATTTCTAGTTACAGACATAAGTTACGTGGAAGCAAGCGATCATAAAATTCGTTTAAATCTCTCTCAATACAGGAAGAAGACCATTGGTCGTGGTAACCGGGATGATTATTCTCACCTTATGGGGATTGTCTGAAGATTGTGACGGTGGCTCTCTACAGGAAATAAAAGTCACGGAATCAGCTAAGAGTCTTATTCAAAGAAGATGAATATAAGGAGCTCTTGTTAGCATGGGACCTGGGGGAGCGTCCCCGTTGGGTTTGAAAATGACTCCTTGTTAAAGAAGTCCAAGCTTTTGCTTAACTTAGTTAAGAGTTTTTCTTTAAAAAAAAATTTAGTTTATCAATTAATAGGACAAATCAATTTTGCTAATTTTACAATCACTATTGTATCTCACTGCTTTTTTTTTTTTTTTCCAAACTTCTCTTTATTGGATTTCTAGTTTTCTATATCATTCTTGTTTTTTTTTTAGTTTTGCTTGGCAAGACCGATGTATGTCACCAGGTTCTTTGTACAAAATCACTGATTTTGCAGTAGCTTTTGGACAAGTACAATTAATCTATTTATTTATTTATTT
>JAJIYU010001677.1:0-34746 GCA_030144865.1 Tinospora cordifolia
CTCTGTAGTTGCGTCTTGTACGATCTTCTACATCAGAAATCGAAAGTCGCTTTCCTGTTTGAGAGAGTATGCTCTGTAGTTGCGTCTCGTACGATCTTCTACATCAGAAATTGAAAATCTGTGTTTCTATTGATTTATCATGTTATATTGTGGTATGTTAAATTTTCTGTTGAAATATTTATCTATCATGCTCTTGTCTACAAAAGTCAGATTAAATGAGATTTCAACCACGTACCGATACGGGGGACTTTTTGTATTCTATGTAGAATTGGAACTGGCTGTCAATACTGACACCAGCATGGAACGAGTTTTAAAATGAATCCACTAGAAAGGGGTTTGAGTTTCAGAATTGATCTCCCTCCAGATCTGGAGCACAGAGGGCATTCCCGTTCGGTCTAAATTACGACTGGATTAATATATTGGTTGGATCAAATTAATCTCTGAAAGTGTTTGATCTGCTTGTATTGTTCGGTTGGAATAATGGATTAAATGGATGGAATGATTCACTGAGTTGTGTAGCTCACCCCTCTTATTTTTCACAACAGGAAATTGATCAGCCTGCGCGGAGATTGTTCCTTAAAAAGTTTTTATTTAATTTAATGTAGGGTAAATAGGCCCAAGTGAACTCATGCATTTTCAGTTTTAAATTTAGTTTTTGCTGTAATGGAATATTGTACTTGGAATTGTTAAATGAACATATGAAGGATTTTCTTTACTATGATGTTATTTTTGTACATAGACTAATGTACATAGGAACCCTAATGCATTTGAGTCTAAGAAGAAGAAAATGTAGCACAGGCTCATCTCCCGGGCATCCCAAGATTTTGATCAAATAGAATTAAACCGTCAGATGACGTAGAAGATGGGACTTGGGAGGCGGGGTGTTACATTTGATTACAAATTTCTTAATGTTCTTCTATGTTAGGTTATCGTTTATGGTTTCAAATTATTTTCACAGATTGGTGCACGATAAACTAATTTGATTGCTTTCTATATTTTTTTCCCTGATTTCGCGCGATTTCTTCGTTCAAAATGGTAACTGCTATATTTAACGATGGTTTATTTTTGAGTTTTAATGCATAAATGTTTTTGATATTTATGTAATTAAAAGTTGAATACCTGTATACTATTGTAATATTTAGTGTTTTCGTAATATATTACACAATAATGTATATATACGTATTTTTTCCTGACTTTTAATGTCATCCAACCAAGTTAGGTTGGATGATTATTAGCCATGTCATTCGACTTGATCTGCTCTAACACCTAATTATTGTTGTAACTTGCTCTTTCAATGTTGTCAATAATATTTTGAGAATAACACGGTGTGAGCCTTCGGAAATGGTGTTGGCACCACCAAAAAAAAAATTCAAGTATAAAAAGAAAAAGCTATTATAAAATAAAAAAAACTACTAGAAGATAGAGAAAATAAGAAGAGAACTAAAGAGAATAGAAAATGAAGGAGAGTTTTTCATTTTCTTGATAAGAGGTTGAATTTCAACCTTGGTGCAAACTTTACAATGCAAATATCCCTTTATATAGTTTTTAGGAATGGGGGCTTACATAAATCATAATTACAATATTTAATTTGGACACAATGAGATTTAGGGGTTACAAAATTTTAAATACAAAGGGGTTACAAATCACTAAATTTTAAATACAAAGGGGTTACAAAGACATTCAAGATAATTATTTATAACACTCTCCTTTGAATGCCTTTTATATGAGAATATGCCTCGTTAAAACCTTACTAGATAAAACTCAATGGGACAAAAATCTAGAAGGAAAAAATGTACATGTTCTTTTGGAGTGTTATATTATTGTTAGGACTGTCTCATTAAAAACTTTATAAGAAAAATCTAGTGGAACAAAACCTTAACTAAGAAAAAAAAAGTACAGTGCACTAATCAATAACTCCTTTTTCTTCTTCCCTCATGATGATATGTGTAGACTTTCTTTGACAATCACTTTCTTTTATTGTCATACTTAAAATGTCTTAAGTTGTCACATCCAAATCTTATACTTAACAAAAGTTTTATGAACAAGTCTTTAAAATTTTTATTCAATCTTATTTGTTGAATTTCATCATTCTTTTGAAGCTTGTTGAATTTCACCTTGAATAAATCATTCTTATAACTATGTAATATACATTGTATTTTCTTCCTGACATTGACTTAATAATAATAATAATAATAAAAACCTTTCAAACGGGACGGTGAGGTCAACTTCAAGCTCGTGAATTGAAGTTGCCCCTTGGGCTTCCGAGCTCCATGAATAATCGTTGAACTTTTATTAAATTTGAATCGTGACAGTTACATGCCGCGTTTTACTTAAATAACTTGAAGAGTCAATCCTTTTTTTTTTTTTTTTTGTTTTTTTAACCGTTAGATTTTCTTATGATAATTAAATCTCGATGTACATTTTTCGATTCCTTTTTGCCTTGGGTTCTTCAAGTTGCCAATACTTTTATTATTATTATTATTTTTCGCCTTCTTCCTTTTCGAAAGACGAAAAAAACAATATCAAATAGATCGATCGATTGAATCTCCTGATCTCTAACTCTGAAAGTTTTCAATTGCAGAGATCTCGAATTTTTTTTCTATCACTTCTATCATTCAAGGTTTTGCGGAGGAGCAATCGAAGAAAAAAAAAAAAAACAAAAGGAAAAGAATGCTTCATAGGAGCTTCAAGGCTGGAAAATGGTGATCTCTCGTTCACATACTTGTTTTCATCGTCTTTGTAGTTGTTATTTTCTTCACTTTTATTGTTTTTGTATATTTGATTTTATTAGAGAGATAGAGAGAGATTTTGCTGGATTCTAGGGTTTAATTCTGGTCATTGGATCAATATTGAATGTATTGGATTGGATTTTACAGCAAGACGTCTTTGAAGCTTGCGGTAGCGCGTATAAAGCTTCTAAAGAACAAGAGAGGGGTGCAACTGAAGCAGATGAAGAAGGAATTGGCTCAGCTTCTCGAGGCTGGGCAAGAGCGGACTGCTAGAATTCGTGTACGTTTTAATTTTTATTATTATTTAAATATAGCCTGTTCAATACTATGAAATTAATACCTTGAGACTAGACAGGCTCATAGATCAGTTGATTGTGGTTTTTCCTTGACAAGTTCTTTGTTCATTTTCTGCTTAGGTGGGTTGAATTTATGGGTTTCTTATAGTTTTAAATGTCCTAATGAATATAAAATTCATTAGACTGCTTCAGCGACAAGCTTTTGTGTCTTCGTACCATCTAATTAAATTAATTGTGGAGAGAATGTGCAACGGGTTCATGTTCCAATTGATCAGTAGCTAGAAGTTTTAATAGTCTGATAAATGTTCAAGGTAACCATGAGCGTCCCTTTGGATTTCCAGGACTGGCGAGAAACTTCTGTAAAATTACTCATATAAACTTCTGCAAATTTCATATTATTTATGATACTAACTATGCTTTCTGTTAGATGTTTATATGTTACCTTTTCTAATTGGTTCGTTGTTCACTATCAACCACAAGCACACGAATGAGAATTGTGTTGTCATTCTCTAGGAGTATTTACTCTTTTTCACCAACTTTTATCTTTATTTTAACAATCTGAATGTAACATTTAAGCAAACCAAGCATTCAAACTGAAGTAGAAAACCAAGTAATCATTAGTAAGTAGATACCAATATGGGAAAGTGTAGTTTTTTTTTTTTTTTTTTTTTTTCAAGAGGACAAATATGAGATTTAGGTAATTTTTTTAAAATATAGTAGTGCAATGTAATATTGACATCATAAACCCCATAAGCCAAAAAAAAAAAACCATTTCCCTCCACCCAATTGAGAACTACAAGGCATGCATACACCCTCCTCAATCTGTACACCAATCTGACAATCTGATAATGCCGTGACAATGTCAGTCGCAAAGACCCATGGGCTAGTTGTCAATGTTATGTATCCCAAAGAGTGGAATTCCAACTTATTATCATCAAAGCTTCAATGATTTGTTGCTAACTTGCCATAATGAAGCAAAAATGGCCACCTTAATCCCTACCAAAGCCACACTGCTTAAAATGCTGGTATAGTGAGCCAAGAAGCATTCCTCAAGTGTAGAGGTTCAACTTCACCTAAAAATCAATAATGTCAATTAGATATGCTGATTATCAAATATTAAGATTAAAATCACCACTAGTCAATTTAAAACTTATACTAGGTCATGTTTGGTACATGGGATAGGAATAGGATAGGACACAAAATTATCTTAATCCGGTGTTTGAGGCTACCTATAGGACAAAAAATTATCCGGACCTACTTACTTATCCTATGTTGGTGGGATAACTCAAACGCACCATTTTTGGTTGGATTGAGTTATCCCACCAAAAAAAAAATTTTTTTTTTTTGACTTTTATTTTTTTTAAAAAAATATTTTTAAAAATATTTTTATCCTATCCTATCCGACCAAAATAATCCTATCCCATCCTGTGCACCAAACATGTTAGTAAAAACAAACTTATCCTAACATAATTCTAGAGCAATCCATGAAATATTTTATAGTTTAATCACCAAAAAATTAAAATAAATAAATCGGAGAATTAGCCCAATAGTCAGATTTCATATAAAAGAATTGGTGCATTAAATGAACAAATCAGCTAATCAAAACTAATAGTAAAATGAAAAAAAATCTTAAACATAAATCTCTTAATTCAAAGCACTAACTAACCGCCAAAAAGAAATTTCAGATTTATTAAACATGGATTAAATAACTCAACAATTAAAAGTTTTAATATTAAATCTGAAATTAAACAAATAAAACCCTTAAAAGTTTTAATATTAAATCTGAAATTAAAATTGCAATAATCCAAACAAAAATTATCAATCTACTATGCAATGCTACTAATTGCAATGCAATTCAAATCTTAAACTGAAGCAAAACTGTTTAATAAACTAGTAAAAAAAATTCAATCATATATTAAAAAAAACTGCTACTCCTTTAATCTTTAAAAAGTTGATGATGTCTTTCTTTTCTCCACAAAAGTGCTGCTCCACCTTAATCTCCTTCTCCCACTTCATCTCCGAAAGCTCACATCTCCTCTTTTTTGAAAACTCTCCGTCCTATTATTTGTTTCTCCAATAATCGATGTGCCCAACCCAATCTACATCCTCCTCAGTGCTTCCTTTTCTTCCATCCACTTTGCTACCAATCTTCAACTGTTGTTAGGACACAACTTGTATGTGATTGAGCGCTCCAAACTCCTATTTAACTGGCCTATACCTCAGCACATGAAATTTTTTAATTGATCGTGAAATTAAAAAAATAGAACTAATAAACTATCTAAATAAATTAAATAAACATGTAAGAGTATTTACATTCTTTTTGATCTCATAAATCATAAAACAACTTTTCTTCTAAAAAAAAAAAAAAATCATAAAACAACTTTAGATTTTCTTGCTAAATTTCTAAAATTATGAAATTATTATTATTTTTTGAAACAGAAACTATTGTATTAATAGAGCTAAATAGTTCATACATGGGATTGCCATATGAGATATCTAGGCAGAGATGACATAATACAAATTATAAGGATTGGATAATGTTTTTCTCGTTACACAACCATTTCCCAAAATTATAACCCTTCTGCAGTTTTGTAGTAGAGATCTAAGTAGCAAACAAAATGTTGGATCTTTCCATAGAAGCCGTTCCGATTTGATTTTGTCCAAATTGTAATTAAACATCTAATTATGAATAAATAATTATATTTTTTATGATTTCTTATTAAAATAAATTATTAAATTATAAAAATTTTCAAATTATCATACCCTCCAACCAACATTTTGCTAGTTCTTAGCAAAAATAATGCAACACATGTAACTTACAAACTTCCAGACTACATAGGCACTATTCACCATTACAAACTAATAATTTAGAATATGTTTATCAGTCCAAGGCATAGGTTATAATACATAGTTTGGTAATTCAGTTCATAAAATTTTTTTTAAGTCATATATGGCATGAAATCCTAATAATGTGAAAAAAAAAACTTTAACTTCTAAGTGTAAGTGATGACTTGAGCCTAAAGCTTCAGTTTATAAATAAAGGAATGTGGTAATCTCCCTTACAACTAGAACATTTAGTCAAACTTTCTCAATCCAAATTGAATTTGTATAAGGATGGCAAAGTCTTGATCAATCACTATAGAAAATAAAAATTTAGTAATAAAGTTTATCTTGTAGTGATCACTTTTAATAGACGAACATATTATCTGCTATAAACATCTTGAGCAGCAATTGAAGATGCCTTTATATCCTCATAGGCTAAAAAGTTATTCACCATTTTTTTGTTTCTTTTTGCAACATTTTTTTCTTTTTTGTTTCAGTTTTTTTCTATGCAATTTTTTCTTATGAAGATAACAAACCATTTTTTGAGACGTAGTCAAATATTATGCTCTTGGCTTGAGAAAGTCCACCAGGAGAGGGGTAAAACCTAATTCAGACCTAGCAATATGTATAAGTGTATAATGAGGAGTCTATGCCTTCTTTTAATTATAGAATCATATAACAAAGATTTATTGTAGGGAGTGGTAATACAAAAAATCCTAAACAATTTTCTTTTTGGGTATGAGTTAATAATGCTAACAAACTATGAAAATTGAAAAAAATAAAATCTAACGCAAAAAAAAAAAAAGAAAAAGAAAAAGAAATGAAGGCCTACAATTAAAACTAATGCAAAAATGAAAATGCTTGCAACTTTAACTAAAATTTTGACTAACCCTTGCCCCTAACCAATTGAAGCACTGTCCTCGATGTTAAAAAATAAAAAAAAAATAATTAATGTGACTTAAATTTAAAAAATGACAAAGAAATAAGAAAATTGCCTTAAAGAACTGATATGAGAATGCATCACAAGTACAAAAATTAAAAGAAAACCAGATTCAAAATATAAAAGAAAATGCATGCCTAAGCTAAGCAAAGATATATAAAATGAGTGCGGATCAATCCTGATAAATATGATCCTCCAAAGGTGTGGATTCTTCTTTTGAAGGAAAAGTCTCCAAAGATTGTTTTAATTGTTGACCATACACTTTAAAATATTGTCACTAGTAAGATTATCTATCTTAATAGTGTTATGAGGATAAACAGTTTATACAATGAAAGGTTCAGTCCACGTAGAACAAAGTTTATTTGGAAACAAGTACGACAATGAATTATTCAAAAGAACTTTCTGATTAGGCTCAAAAGCCTATCTTAAAATGTGTTTGTCATGAAATGCTTTCATTTTGTCTTTGTATATTCATGCACTCTCATAAGTTTCATTTCGAATTTCGTCCAACTCACTGAGTTGGAAATTTCTAAGCTTTGCAGCAATGTTAAGGTCAAAATTGCAAGTCTTTATGACCCAATAACTTTGTGCTTTAGTTATACAGGCAAGTGGTAGGGTTTTGTAAATCGACCGATATGGAGGCATGTTAATTGGGGATTCATCTGCAGTAGGGTAGGCCCGTAATTTATCGTTAAGTCGTAAGGACCAATCTTTTGTAGCTGGGTTCATTGTTTTCTCCAAAATTCTTTTGGTTTTCGTATTACCAGTCTTAACTTGACCACTAGTTTGTGGATGGTATGGGGTAGCTATTTTATGTGTAATGCCATTGCTCGTTAAAGATTCAAAAGGCTATTGCATAAATGCTTACATTGATCATTAAAAATAACATGAGGGACATTAAATCGAGACAAAATGTTTGCTTTTAAGAATCAACAACCACCTTGTGGTTGGTAATTTTGCATGGTACCTCTTCATTTTGAAACATATTCATTAACCACTACAATGTATGAATACCCAAAGAAGGTTGGAAGGATCCCATGCAGCCAATATCCCAACAATTAAAATGAGGTTTAAAGTTATTATATTTCTACGTGATATGCCTCCTAACAGCTAACAATGTTGACGAGCTTTCCAAAGAATGTGAGCATCTTTAAATAAGGTTGGCCAATAAAATCTACGCTACAAAATCTATGGCGGCAGTTTTCTTACTTGAAAAATGACCACCACAAACTTTAGAATGGTAAAACAAAAGTGTACTAGAGAATTCATGTTTAGGAACATGTCTCTTAGTAATTTGAGTTGGGCAACATTTAAACAAAGTATGATTATCCCTTAACAAATACATTTCCTCATATAAGAATTTTAATTTTTGTCTTGTTTGCTCCAATGAATTGGCATTTGTCCTGTAACAAGATAGTTAGCAGTATCAACAAACCAAAATAATTTAGAGACAAAGAAAATACGTTCACCAAGAAAAGTATCATTAATAGGCATTATCTCCAAGAAAATCATATACCACAAGCCTACACAAGTGGTCTGCAACTAATTCTCTATTCCTCTCTTTTCTTAAAATCCATCTAAGGAGTCTATGCTTTGTATCTTTCTTAGCCAGAAGATACTCCAAAGCAACATGGTTGGGAAAAATAACAATTTGGGATCCAATCAAGTAAGACCTAAACTTGTCAAGTGAAAGACTATTGCTAGAAGTTCTTCTTCAGTGGTATTATAATTCATCTGCCTAGTGTTGTCTATGTGGAAAGGTGGTTTAAGACGATAAGCCTCCATAGGGCAAGATGAGATGCAGGTGAGGACTAGGTCAGTTTAAGCTAGATCACAAAACAATTACCTAGATGTCCTTGAAGAGTTATTTATTTATTTATTGGCCCATCACCGTGTGTGTGTGTGTGTAAATTATAAAATAAAAAGCAGATATTAGATACTATATTAAAATAAACTCATCATCATCATAACATCCCAAAAAGTCTCATAACTTATAAGTCAACAAAAACAAATTATAACTTCAAGTTTATTGGTCATCAATAAGAGGGGTTTCTTTTAAAACTTCAATATTGACATCTTCCTAGTTTTGCCATCATTAGAATCGTCCTTATTAACATTTTTGTTATATAACTCATCTAATATGCTAGAATCTGATAAATCAAATAATAACTCCTTGTCTTGCCTTTGAGCACCCTACCACATCTATTTGTTACCTTGATCTTCTAGTATAATGCCTTACTTTTATAGGATCGAAGCTCTTGTGCCCATGTCAAATCTTTTTCTTCATGAATTAACTCTTCAATATTTATGGTTATCTACTCATTAATATCATCAATATCATTCAAAAGAATTAGGTCAAACTTTTCCTTTCTATTATGCCGCTCCACCAATACACATGTATTAGATCATTCAACTTATTTGTTCTGATTTATTCCTTTTCTTTAAGTAGATCTAGAAGTCAAAAAAAAAAAAAAAAAAAAAAAAAGGAACACCTTATATTACTATAGTGTTATGAAAATACAAAAAGATTTAGTTAACTAAAAACTTAAGCTAAAACATCTGACTCATGTGCTCAAATACACTCCAAATTTTTTTACATCCATTGACACTACATGTTAATGAAAGAACTTTCAAAGCCCCCAAAGCTTGAAGATGTGGAGTTTGGGATCCAAAAAGCGATCGCCACTTAATTACATAAAAACAACATAATAAAAAAGTTAACCATCACATCAATACTATTTAATGCACAATTAAAAAATAAAAATAACTATACGTGATACGATATAATAATGGGTATAAGTTGATTCAACAATTTCATATAATATATGCAATCAACGATGGAAATCAACATGTATCAACTCACAAAGATCTATTACAAGGCATAGGCTGTCCAATGACAAGGGCAAAGACCAAACACATGAAAGAAGCATTGCAAGATCTAGTGACAAAAATTCATGATGAAGAGGTTGTTCATTGCAAATAAAATACTTTGCCAAGGTTAATCACACTTCTACCTGTTGAAGAGAATGACCAAGACCAAGATCATTTAAGATGTGACACCTTTTATATGATGAGCTACATAATTGCTATAGGGTTTATTTAATTTTATTTTATTTTGAACAGAGGGGTTTATTTTAATTTAAGTTGTTGAAATTTTTGTAATTGGTTTTATTATAATTACTTGTAGTCTAAGTTAAGTTTAAAATAATATCCTATATGGGGTAGCTAGAAATATAGAAGAATATTTTTAAGGATCCTTTTTATTAACATTTTGAGATGATTCTTTTAATTTTAGCAAGTAAAGACTTTGTAAAGATTTTGACAGTTTTAGAGGATTCCTTAAGTTTTAGCAAGTAGAGATTTTTAGAAGTTTATGATATTTTATTTATTTCTATTGTAGTGTGGAAGAGAGTCTATAAATACCTCTCTACTTCATGTAATGAGACATCACATATTTGAATAAAAATCCTTTTGAGTGTTTCTTCATTAACGACTTCTCTTTGTTCTTTAATCTAAAACTACTGTGATCTTATCAAGACACCTTGTGGCGATCAACCTTATAACTTTGGTTCCAGTCAACAAGTTTGGTTAGGGTCAAGTTTCTTTGCTTGTTTCGAGATGGTCTTTGGGTTTTTTTTCCCCTTCATTTATTTTGGGTCTTCAGTTCTTTTTGCCTAAGGTTCACATCAATATGCAAATGAGATTTGTTACTTGGTGCCATAGTAACCCTATTCCTAATTGTCGATTCTTTACCAAAGGTGGCTTTAGCAATTGAATACGACCCTATCTCATTAAAAATTTTATCCACAAAATTTTTGATTCAATGACAACCTCTCCACCACTTCTTGCATCCTATTTGAAACCTCTGAATCACTTTGCAAATCATTCGCATAAAATTTTTGAGGATACACAGTATCTAACAACATTAAGTGGGCGATAAAGTTGAAAATCCCATCTTCTAATGATACGCCATATAGATGAGAATTTGTAGTTTATAGCATTTAAAAAGATCTAAAAGTTAGAAATTTAGAATTTGAATGCATCTAACTAATTAATAATCTTATAAAAAGATCGTTAAAAACAAAACCTGAGAACTTAATCTTGATTGTCTTCCATCAAAGATCTTTTAATTGTTTCTTTGGCCCTATCCATTGCTGTATATATAAATCCCATGGAGGATGTTTTCTCTACATTAACCAATCTCAAAACCTTTGCCAAGGAGCCTAAGATTTTAATGGCGTATATAATTCCATTCCAAAAAGAATTTGTGAAGACAATACCAGATGCCCATACCTTATGCCCCTTAGAAGTATTGCATTCATCAAAAGTTAACACTTTATTTAATGCATCTCTACCCTATATATGATTTGCAAAGCAAGAAATGAGGTGGCAAATCTTATGAATGTAGGCCGGGTGATATCACTCTCATGTGTGTATGTCTTCATCATATTCAAAGCAAACTTATGATTGCACATGGAGCCTAACGCACAAAAAAAAAAAAAAAAAGCTTTTTGAGTTACTTCCTTGACCCTAAGAATTGTACTAATATCTTCTAACATTAGGTTTATGTAGCGTGATGCACAAGGAATCGAAAACAAATGACTTCTCTTTTCCATTTAACAATTTTCTACCAGCTACATATGTTGTTGCATCATTTGTAATCACTTGAACCTCATTTTTTTTTCACCAACTTTCTCTACAACATCATCCAACAAATTAAAAAGAGTCCTTCTAGTCTTCACATGTGATGAAACATCTATAAACTCGAAGAATATTGTGCTAGAATGATTATTAATTAGAACTCATCAAACTGCTACTCCTCCTATTTGTCCATCCATCACACATTATAGTACAACCATTTTTTTCCCAAGAATCCGTAATAGGTTGTAATATCTAATTAGTATATGCCAAATCCTTGAAGAATGTTAACCTCCGTTCATGGTAAGTAGGTGACTTTAAACCAGGTCTGTTCTACCCAATTGCTTAAATCATTATCTTATAGCTCTTTGCTTTCAAAGAATTAAATGTAATTCCCTGGTGATACATCCACCTCATTATACATACATACTTTTTTCCTCTTAGACTTTTTTGTCCTACTCTCAATTTTACTTGTTTTTCTTTATTTCTTCGCAATGCTTCTTTAGGATCAAGTTGAAGAAAATGATCAATTGGACTCCTTTTTTTATGGGACCTCGGTACACTACAACTTCCGCCACTTAAATCCACCATATTAGTTTCAATATCAAAGTCAATTCCTTTCATATAAAAATCTTGTTCTACTTTACATGAACCTGAAGAACCTAATAAATTTTTATCTCTTTTTCTTTTAAGTTTCTTATAAGAGCTGCCTTACACTCATCTCTTACTCATTCATGGCATTTCTCATATGGGACTATATTTCCTCCCATTCCAGCCAAATGCTATTTCAATAGGTTGATGCTTAGGCATACTTCCTTATGACAATAATTATATGAGACCTTACTTTTATTTGTTAGGTTCCTCAAGTATGCATATTTCCACCCAGTGGCTTTTGACCTCACATTAGAATTATAACTCCCAAATCCTGATGCCATCTAGTCTGCACAAAAAATATAAAAATAAAATAAAATCATAAAAACCCATCAATGAACAAACTAGTATGAATATATGACATAACACAATAACACATTCAATTCTACAATTAAAAAACAAATAAAAGAACAATATCACAAAATAGAATTTGAAGAGCATACACAAATTTCACCAAAAAAAATATCAAATTAAATGAGGAAAAAAAATCGTTGCTGAAAAGGTTACTGCCCATTAGCAAAGTTGTCATGAGTTGTTGGAGATTAGAGTAGCCCGAGAGAAAGTGGAGTGGCTGAGTTTGTAGTTGATGGATAGAGAAAGAGTCAAGGAGACGATAGAAGAGAGTCAAATGAGAGATAATGGAGAGAGTGATTTGTAGAGAGAGAAATGCAAAGACTTACAATATAGAGAGTTGCAAGAATGGGGGGAGAGAGAGAGAGAGAGAGAGAGAGAGAGAGAGAGAGTCATGGGGTGAAATGAAGATAGTTGACTGGTGTTAGCTTAGGTTAAAGTAAGAAGTTAAAAACATTAAAAAAAATGAAGCCTTTGAAATTTTTGCAAAATTGCAAAAACACCACTCAACACCTAGACTAGCGCTTAGGCACTGAGGGGGCTTGGCGTTGCCTTGGCAACATTGCATTTGCCCATCTAGAAAGCAATGATATGGGTGCCTAGCTATTATTTATACAATTTTGTCCTTGAAAGGCAGGGGAAAATGGTTCTATCGAGTAGTGACACTAGATGGAATCAACTCATTATAATTGTTTTCAACCACAATGATACTAGGCGACCTGTAGATCCTTATAATAATACCTTGATATTATTAACCTCAATTAATCACAAACAGACCAAAATTAATCTTAATTTGACACAAAATAACTTCCGATCAATAATGGCTGACCACAGTCAAGAATTGACCTACTTACTAGTGTGACAAGAATATTGAGGAAGTTCAAAAAATTATTTCGAGATCGACATGGTATACTTAGATGATGAGTTTTGCATTGAAGTGCTTGAGACGTCAAGGGAAATAGGAAAAACCTTGTAGCATTGCTGCAATGCAGTGGTAGCTAGGGGTGTAAGCCATCCGATCGACTCAACCTGACTTGACCAAACCTGACCATTTCGGGTCGGGTATACCCCAAATTCGGGTCAGTTTGGT
This sequence comes from Tinospora cordifolia, assembly GCA_030144865.1. Classification (NCBI taxonomy): domain Eukaryota; kingdom Viridiplantae; phylum Streptophyta; class Magnoliopsida; order Ranunculales; family Menispermaceae; genus Tinospora; species Tinospora cordifolia. The sequence goes on from JAJIYU010001677.1 coordinate 13,519, forward strand.
TCCAGCCTCAAAAGGTCGAGCCGAGTCGATGAAGAATAAAGTTAAAGAGGTTTTTATTTTTTTATTTGTATTTTTGGTCTTCTCTAAATTGCAGAGGAAGAAAATCGCAGGGTGCCCCTTTCTTTTTGTTTTCCGTCTACTTCTAGCAGCCCCTTTTCCTTTGTTCTTTCTCTTCTTTTTCTTTTCCTTTCTTCTTTCTCCTCGTTCTCTTCTTTCTCTTCCTTCTCTTGTGTAGATATTCCTTAGGTTAATGATTTTTATTTTTATTTTTATTTTTTAATGATCTCACCAGTCCTTAGAGTATTACTATACTTAACATGCTTTCGAGGGGAGTTTGAAGAGCTTGAGCTATTAACACCAATTCACCAAGTTGACCCTTTGGATTTGGTTGGGGTTAAGATGGAAACTTTCCTTTCTCTTGTGCACCCAACCATGAGTTAAGCTCTGAAATAAAATTTTGTAGCTCATTTAAGGTTTGCATGGTCAAATTATTGATATTCATTTGACTCTGCATGAATATTTGGAGAAGACGTGTATTTGCATTGTTCGTATACCTCTTTCGTTTGGGAAAGATAGAGACGAGAGTTTCCTATTTTTTGGAGAATCTTCAGTAGAAGTCTTTGTGTTGTGCTTGCCCCTATTGGGAGGAAGCCGATAAGAGGTAGAGGGCTCATTGGGTGGTGGCTAACGTGGTGCTTGTGGAAAAAGAGAAATGCTTAGATTTTTTAAGACAAATTCCTTCTTCCTAATGAGATATGGGAAGAATCTGTCTCTTGCTTCCTTTTGGATTAGTAATGGGAAGAATCTGTGTCTCTTACAATGGGATATACAATGTTGGAGTGGATGAGAGGGTGGGGTAATGTCTTATAGGTGGGTTGGGGTAGATGTGTTTGTTGTGTGCATCTTGGTAGGGGTCTTCCCTAGCATGTACTTCTTTTTTCATTATTGATGGCATATCCCATTTCTTAAAAAAAAAAAAAAAAAAGAATATTTGAAATGTGTCTTCAAGAGTCCCCTTTCCTTCAAGGGGAGGATGGGCACTTGGGCCATCATCTCTCCAACTAAAAATTGGGGTGATTTCTCCCACTTTTAACTATCGCCATTTTGGATATACGGAGTAAGAGGCCTTTGATAGGCATTCATGGGTCATGTGACATTTCTTTAAAGGTAGGAATTATGGGGCAATCCTTAGTAGTATGCCATAGAGTTTCACAAATACAACAAACCTCTTTTAGAAGAGACTTAGCCTTGGTGGAGGTTCCTCCTAAGTATTATGACCTCAGCTTTTCAAGCAAATTGGCTAATTTGACATTTATGTCGCCATCTTGCTTAAGAAGATAGATTTGAGGAATGAAAATTCAAATTTGCTCCGCACTTTACCTTTGAAAATGAAAATAAATTCAAAGAGTTAAAGAAATTCGAGAGAATTTTTATAAAAATTTGCTGCTGTAGAGAAGTTTAAAAAAATTATTTATATATTAAAATTTGCATAATTTTCATTGAAAATTATGAAAACAAACCTAAATCAATGTGTTTTACATATAAAAGTATAAATATAATGGTTTCAAACATATATTTTAACAATATTTAATGTTCTTTACTTGTGTATTCCACGAATTTTACCGCAATGCATTACAATCTTCGAATTTTTCATTAAATTCGTTGAAATCATCGAAATTTTCACAAATTTCACCAAAACTTTTGACTTTTTTATATAGTTTTTGTAAATTTTGTTTTACAATTGGACTCTAGTTTGGTAGCCAAAAAAATCCAAATTGATTTGTTGCATTTTAGCAAATTGTTATCCTTGGATGGATTCCACCTTCGATGTTGGGCTTATTTTTATCAATTTTGTCAATCTTTTTAGTACTTTCCAAGTTTGGGCATTTGTTTTAACGAATCAAAGTACTCCCATTCTTCCTTAGGATCTTTATTAAAAAATTCTCCATTACACATCATTTCCACAAATTTGTATATTTGAGAAGTCAAACCATCATTGAAGAGCCTATAGTATAAGGATAGCCTAATATCATGCTCCCAACATTGGTAAAATGTTTCATTGTCCTTTTGGTCAACATTCATAATTTGCTCCTAAGGCTATTGGTCTTATTAGTAAGGAAGAATTTTTTTCTAAAAACTCCTTGGTTATTTCTTGCCATATACTAATGGACCTAGGCTTTAAAACATTTAACCATGTCTTAGCCTTTTCCTACAAGAAGAAAAGAAATAGCTTTATTTTTGTAACATCTTCGTTAACATTAAGGTTATGTACAGTTGCACACACCTCATTACATTCTTTTAGATGCAAGTAAAGGCTTTCAGAATTGAAACCATGAAAATTTGGGGGCAATTGGACAACTCCCAACTTTAAGCCAAAAGTACCAACATTAATTGGGAATATCATACATGAGGGAGAGCTAGATTTTAAAAGCTGCAAATAATCATGTAGACCATGCATAGGTTGGTCTATTTTTTGGCCAATGTTGGCTCCATTATTTCCGTAATTGCTCTCGCATTATTGGCCATTTATAAACAACTTGAGAATTAGCACTATCCTTTGCCTAAGAATTAGATTTAATCGAGCAACTTGTGTGTGATCACGTTGCTGCTTGCGCCTTTAAATGTGATGAAAACCCAAAGATATCTATACTATAGCGGTTGCAAAATCACACAAAGAATGGGAAACATGATATGCAAGCCTAAACTAGAAATTTAATAAGGTAGAAATACTTGGTGCTATAATGATGTGATCCTACTGTCCTTCTATCTCTAGAAAACAAAATAAGGTGAAAATTTGAAAATAAAAAATAAAAATAAAACAAAAGGATTTTCATAACTTTGTTTTTGTTACACGTTGTGATCCTTGTCAACAATGCGAAAAATTTGTTCTTTCCAATTAAATGAGAAACTTTAACTTGCAAGTAACTATGTATCAATTATAATACTTACGAGGTTGAAATCATAAAGAATGATTTGTGTGAAATAAAGAACGAATAATTTATCAAATTTCTAATTAAAATTGTTAAGACATATGATAATTAATTTGTCAATTTAATATACCATAATCAGTGTATTAAGTAAACACATCAACTAATCAAAACTAATCGTAAAATAAAAAAATCTTGAACATCTCTAAATCAAATCAGTAACCCCAAAGGAAAATTTCAAGGTTAATAAACACAAATTAAATAATCATTGACCCTAATGGCATGATGATAGGGCTTAATAAAAAAGCTACTGGCAGGTTAGGTCACCTTGGAAATTGATTCACTCCATATACCCCGCTTCCTCAATCAAGGTTGGTGGAAATTAGATAACAGAGAAGTTATTCGTTTTCGAGAAGACATTTGATGTGAACCTCCCCCTTAAGTCAGACCTTTCCAAGGCTGTACAGACAATCTGATTCCGAGGATGCTACTGTCCATAGGCTGATTGTCAGGAACAACAATGGAACCAAAAATGCTATTTGCTTGGAATTTTAATTTTAAGAGACTGCTAGCTGACCAAGAGACAGGAGATGACATGGCTTCTTCAACAGTTGGATCAGGTGACTATTACAGAGTAGGTAGATCATTGGGTGTGGCTTCCAGAATCAATAGGAATCTATTCTTCCAATCCTTTCTCTTGGCGTTAATCTTTACTCCTGAAGTTCAGCTTCATCTGAAATAGGCCTTCATTTGGTCAATGAAAGTGCTAGTCAAAGCTAAATACTGGGCTGGTTGATAAGTTTGGTGTGCCTAAAACATTGCAAGAGTGAGATAGAAGAAATTTTCTAGCCACTTTCTCCTTCTTGGTGTTGTTTATGCGGGAAGTCAGATGAAGAAGTTAACCATGTTTCTTGGAGCTGTAAACTGAGTGTTGACATGTGGTCGTGATGGAAGGGCAAGCTTAACCTACTTGAAGCACCATTAGCAGAAGCACTTTTTTCAATTCCAAGCTCCATCAAGAAATATTGGGCACATGTCCTCTTCGCAAGCTAGTATGATTGGGGACTAAGATTGGCTGCATTTTTCATAATGTTCTGTCAATCTGGACATAATTTGGAACATGGTAGTTTGTCTGCTTGCCGCTTGGGTTCCCTCCTGTTAATTAGGAGGTAGCCTACAAGTATAGAGTCTGGATTATGAATTGGGATAGAATCGTACTAACTTTGTGATGGTCTTGTAATCTTCTGAACACCTCATCCAGTTTGTTCTCCAATTTAGTAATATAATTAATATGGATTCCTTTATTTATAAAAAAAAAAAAATCTCAACAATAAATCTAGACCTAGAATAAACACATAAAAACCCTCAAAAGTTCTAATATAAACATTTGAAATTAAAATTGCAATAATCCAAACAAAAATTATCAATCCATTACTAACTGCAATGTAAAAGAAAAGATAAACTCAAATTTAAACTGAAGCAGTACTCTTTAATCAAGAAGGAATAATAACTAGTAAAGAGAAATTCATGGATATAAACAAAACCTGCTTCTCCGTTAATCTACAAAAAGTTGACGACACGTTTTCTTTTCATAAAAAATTTGGTGCAACTTCTCATTTTTCTTTCAATCTTTCTTTCATGTTGCTGTTACTATTTCCCCAAAAGTTTCTCCTTTCCATGTCTAACTTCTTATACATAATACTTGCATACATACATATATATATAAATGAATAAAATAATTATGAAAGAATACTTTACTTCTATCTTATATTCTTTTTAATCACATAAATCATTAAAAAGCAAAAAAAAAAAAACTTTTTATTTTCTTCCAAAATTATTAAAATTATGAAATTGTAATTAAACCTCTAATTTTGGATAATTAATAATCTTTTATGAATTATTTATTAGAAGAATTGTTTAATTTATCAAAGTTATCAAATTATAAATTGTTAATCATCTTGCCTTGTTCTCCACTTTGTCACTCAGTAAAACCCCAGAAAATGAAGCATTTATTCATGCAAAAGTCCAAGCTCAAAAAAGAGAAATCCTTAAACTTCCTATTTTCTATGTAGACCTAATATTGTGGCACCCACAACTGGGGCCATGGCACTCACATTTTTGGCCCTCGTTCTCTTTTAAATCTTAGTGTTGTTATGGCATCCATTCTAGAGTGGTGGCTGTGACGACCTCCTCTCCAAACATCCTAGAGAGGCAAGTCTCCTGGGCTAGTGCTCAATACCAAGCACTAGTAATCCTATTACAAAAAACCTGCACAAAACATCTACAATGCAATATACAACCAACTAATACATTTAAACAAGTCCTTAAATTACAATATTATTAAAATGATATACGTCTCATAACCGTAAATTTTTGAAAAATAAACAAGATGTTTGAAAGCTAAAATAACAGGTTCAATTGACCCATACAAATCCTATGTTTAGTAAATTTCAAATTCAACTACTACTACTAGCTCTAAATCTATACCAAGTTACCTTATACTCACTTTCGAACTAAGTAAGCAAGTCAAATTAACTTTTGACTCCCTTGTCCTTTTCACGAACACTAGATAAAATTGAAAGGTGTGGAAAAATGAGGTTAGTAAAAAGTCTAGTGAGAGGATATTGCACGCTACCATCATATACTCACCAATAATTTAAAACAATACATGAGTTAGTAAATAGGATTATACACATATGCAAGAATGCAAATTAAAAAATTGAAGGAGTCAAAATAATAAGTTAATTCAAGATAAAGTCATACCATAGAAACTACTCAGTAGAACGTAATTCAAATTCCAATACTACACTTAACGTTTTTTGCTTCAAGCTGTAATAACCCTGCACAATCAACCTCATGTATACTGTATATCCTATGATCACTCCAAAGTCTTGGGTAGAAAAATAATTATTTAGGTCATAACCCTAATTTAGGAACATTCCACACATAAACTCATGATTATCAATCATTAGGGTTGTTTTAAGAAAATTTCATCCTTATTCCAATAAAATTCTTTTTTCTAAAAAAGCAATATTTGAAGTATAAAAATGATGACGTTCAACATTTGTGCAATTCATAGAATAAAATAGTACACGAACCAATGCACACATGCATAATATTTCACAAATCAGTTTACAAACATGAAAAAATAAATTTATATATATTCATGATGATATGCTCACAACGGGAGAATGGAACTATGCTCACCTCCACGCCTAATTGTGCTCCAACTAGCTTGTATAGCCTTTGAATTGATTTTTAATCTTTCTTTAAGTTCCTAGTTTCAAATATCACATATATTCATATTTATAATATTCAAACACCTAATTCCTCTATATTCTCAAGTGTATGCTAATTAATGCATTATAGAATGTTATATATATATATATATATATATATATATATATATATATAACTGTATATATATATTATACCATTTATTATAAAGAAAAAAGAGAATAAACTATACTTTTGATTGTCAATCCACTCTTCGAATGTGTTTCAAGACCTTTGCAAGTGATTTCTCGATGCTTCTTTGTTCTCTTTGGATGGCTTTAGAGTTTAGAAAAAGTTTAGAGTGTTTTACAATAAATGGTAGTAGAGTTTATACAGCAGACCTTAACATAGTGTTCTTCGTTGTATTAGGTTAGGTTACCTACTATTATTTTATTTATTTATTTATTAATCTTATTGTGAGCCCCACCAATCTTTTATTTATATTAGTTTTTGTAGGCCACATCAGCCTTTATTTCAGTCTTTATTGTGATAGCTAGGTTTCAGCCTTCTTGCGTTTATTCTCTTTTCTTGATCTCAGTCTCCATTTGGTGTTTCAACTTGCTAGGTGGCACCAATGTGCTGATAATCCAACCTTTTTTAACTTTTTTTTTTTTTTTTTTTTTTTTTTGTGGACTAGGCTCCTTTGCTCGTTGTGACGTTGTATCTTCATTCTATCTTCTTGTGTATGTTTCCATTTTTCAAATTGACTTTCAACACATCTGAATACCTATAAAATGAAACCAAAAATAATAAGTAAAGTGATTATTGAATCAAATGAACCAATATATAAATATAACAACCAAAATAACGCAATATATACAAAAATTCTCTAAATTAACATATAAACCAAAACTATCATGAACCAACGACCAAAGTAATGTCCAAATAATCTTAAATCTCACCTAAAACATACTTAAAAATATGTCTAAATACCTACTTAACATGCACTAATGGTCTTTGTACGTATCCAAACCATTATTGTTGACTCTCTCATTTGAAATCCTATTTGGACTTCTTTTTTTTCTTTTTTTTTTTTAAATCATATTTGGAACATATTCTTTCTAATTCTATTTTATGGCCTAGCTTAAAAATCTGCTTTAATTTCTAATTTTTCTATGAATGGTAAGAGAAAAAAGTGAAAAAGAAAGTTCCAAAATTTCTTGTGACCCCAACCTTTTTTTAAAAAATCAAAATTTCCTTAATGGGGAGTTGAGAAAATAAGAATTTTTATAATAAAATATTTATATTATTTTAAAAATAATTAATACAAATTTTCTTGTATTAACCAAACAATCTATTAAGACAAATTTTTAAGAATATTTTTTGAAAAAATAGTATTTTATTAAGAAATTTTTTCTTGGCTGTCAAATACACCCTTCATGTGAAAATATAATTAGTTTCACATAACCCCTCACAAACATCAAAATAAATAAAAATAAAATATAATCAGGAAAGAGAAAAAAGAATTATTAGAAGAAGAAGAGTGCCACACATTCTTTGACTTACAAGTGTTGTTGGCTGATTCACCTTCTTCTTCTCCTACATTTAGCATTCCACAAAGGCCCACCCAAATAAAATAAAACTATAAAATTACAATTAACAAAAAGAAAGAGATAATCTGCATGATGGAAATCAAGTACAAATGCTAGAAATGAGAGTTGCGTTGAATCAACTTTGTTGAAGCTATACAATCATACTAGAAACAATGTAAAGAAAAAGATTCTTAAGCTTTATTTATTAGATCAACACCCTTCTATGGCCTTCCTTATGCCCGTAATCCTTGTAACCTAGTCATGATGTTGTCCAAAGTTTGCTAGATTTATGGTTTATACAAACGTTTAACTGCACAATCACAAATGTCCCAATTTCTTAAAATGAACCTTGGAGATCATATATTTAAATTGTATCCCTTTAATTTTCAATGAATGTTGAAAGGCCTTATGTATGGTCTAGCCATCTAGTCTTTATGTAAATGGCTGAGTAATGAACTAGTTATTGCCTAGTTTTGATGCCTTGAAAATACTGTTTTACAGAAACTAATAGCTGCTTTTTATTTTATATATTTTTTATCTTTTTTAGGGTATTTTGTTACCCATTTTTGTTTAAGATTTGGATAAAAAAAAGAGGATGAGATTATATGCTGTAAAGTGTCATTGATCTTGCTTAGTCTCTTCCTTCTTGCTGGTGTTGGGATCAGAGTTTTTTAGAGTGCATTGGAGGAACTGGGTTAAGAGAAATTAGAATGAAAATTTAGGTATTGAAGATGTCATGTAGAAAAAAAGATGCAAGAAAAAAAGGTTAGGTGAAGAAGATTGCTACTAAAAGCTAAATTTTTAATCACTTGATGGCTGTGTAGTTGCGAATGTCTTTTTCCAGTTTTTACATTGTCACACTATGACCTTCATGGTGGACTTGCACATTTGAATATCTAAGTGGTCATGACTCCAAGATCTGGAAACCACATCTTGCAGTGCAAGGTAAGGTTGTGTACAATAGATCCAAAACTCGTTTGATCATTCTCTAAGACTATGTATAGGTGGGAGCTTCATGCACCAAACTGCCACTTTTATTCAATACGAGAACTGTGAAATGGTCACATTTATCTAGGGTTGTGATTGCTTCATATCTCTTTCTATTGTTTCCTATTCTGTACTGTTAATACTTGTGTTGAGTTTTTATGTCATATGATCATTGTGTGTATGGCTCATTAAGCAAGATGAAGAATTCTGATAATAAATAAAAGAGACTGTCAGTGTGTTTGACTGAATTTGTTTGCTGATTTAATCCTTGTCCTTTTCTTTCTGCATTTCAGGTTGAACACGTAGAGAGGGAAGAAAAGACAATGGCTGCATATGATCTCATTGAGATTTACTGTGAGCTTATTGTAGCACGCTTGCCAATTATTGAGTCTCAAAAGTATGTGTTTCTTTACACGCTTGTGTCCGATGTGAACTAATACATTATTTTGCACTAAAGCTGTGTTAATATTTCTTTTTTTGAGAAGAAACAAATTAATTTCTTGAAACAAGCATTACAAGGTATTATGCCAATGACTTATAGGCAGAACACATATACAATTTCCAGTTTGGCACAAACATTATTTACACATTGTACATGCATCCCCCACCCCATATCTTGTCAATGATGTTGGCTCTTTCCAGCGTCATTCTTTATCATAATGGTTATTAATATCTTCCCATTGTTTGCAAAATTGGAACAACTAGTTGCAGTATGTACTTGGGAAGAATCCTTTGTTTAGTTTAGTTAAATATGCCCTTTAACTTTTGTTTTTTAACAATTTAATCTTGGATGGAATAAATTTACCAGTTGAAGTATTCCATCTTTTGTACTCAATATTTAACAAGGGGACATAGGATACAGTACCTCAATACGATGAATCTGTGAAGCACTGAGTGGTGGTTCTCTTTCAACATTTATACTGTGATATTGAGATCTACTTTGGAACATTACCCTTGAAAAGCAAATTTGTTGACTTGTTTATGGTGTGCATCAAGCCACAGTAAATGACTGACTTCCAAAGTAGTAGATGTTTAGAAACTTATTATTCTTGTCCTGAGAATTATCTCAGCTTTATAGAATCTGCTGCTCTTGTTACTTTGTTCAGTCAGACTTAAGCAAAATGGTATCATTCTTATTGTGCTGAAAATCATACAGTGTGCCAAATAGCTTCATCTTCATACATCTGGCTTGCAAAATATGTTATATTTTTTTATTAGTTAAAAATGCCTGCAAAAAAAAAAAAAAAAAAAAAAAAAGGATTAACCAACAATCTAGATGTTACCAAAAGAGTGAGACAGTGTTGAAGTACAGTTAATGCTCCTTTATGTTCCACTACCCAGTTCTGTGTTGGAAATTTTAAATTTTGTCCCTTAGAAATGGCAATCTACCCTACGAATATTTTCAGGTCTGTGGAATATATGAGAGACACTGAAAGCTAAATGAACATTATGACATTCAGAAATAACATTATACATGAAGTGCACATTTTTTCTTTATTGTTATAAACCAAATCGTTGAAGATTAATTTTAGAATCAGCATGATAAATCTTGGCTTATATTTTCTATTGACATGCATGGTTTCTAATGATGACTTAGGTGCATGATAGTTTGGAAGTTTTATTCTCTTGTCAGAATTATATGTTGTAAAGTTTGGCCAGTAGATGCCACTTCTAATGATTTAAGATGCTATATCATGTTAGTAATCTTATTATAAAGTAGCCATTGAATGTAAAGTATAAGTTTCTTACGAGCCCCTGCTTACAAAAATTCAAATGAGCCAGTGTATAGTCCCGTGATATTTTCACTTATAAAGCCTTGTCAAAATATATTAGTTTCTTTTTATGAAAAGATTTTCTAAACATTTTATTATCCAAGATAATACAAAGAGAACATAAACTCTTAAATGTAAAACAAAATTCAAAGATGACATTTACTCTTACTTTTGTTGGCCAGAACTTGCCCCATTGATCTGAAGGAAGCAATAGCTAGTGTTGTATTTGCAGCTCCAAGATGTTCAGACATACCAGAACTATCAGATGTTCGGAAGCACTTCACAGCAAAATATGGAAAAGAATTTATTACTTCAGCGCTTGAGTTGCGCCCTGAATGTGGTGTCAGCCGTATGGTGAGCTCCCTAAATTTATGCAGTACTTTTCACTGGATTGCAAACAAATTTAAGTTATCTATGTATGATGCCTTCTTAAAGATTATGTTAATTTGATGTTTTCTTGAAAGTAGATGGTTGAGAAGTTATCTGCAAGAGCACCTGATGGTGAGACCAAAATCAAACTGTTGACTTCAATTGCTCAGGAATATAATGTCAAATGGGATCCAAATGAATTCGTAGAGAAAGAATTGAAGCCATCTGAAGACCTGCTGGTGAGAAAATATGTTGTTGTAAGTATATTAGTTGTATGTGCAGGGAACTGGTTCTTTACTAGCTGCAATAGCTTTTGGATTTAGTGATTTTTTACTTGGCGTGATAGCTGTAGTCCTGGAGGCTTTCTCTTCATATCTCTTTGCAAGTGTTTTGCTTGTTTTCTTAAGTGGGTTCCACTCTCTACATGAGTTCATGTCTACGTGAGAAAGAGCTTGATAAAAGTTGGGCGTTTATTAACAGCTACAACTTTTGGGTTTAGTAGTTTCTAATTAAAAGTCAATTGAGAATGTGAAGCTCTTGCTATTTCAGGGTTTTAAAAAGGGATAATACATGTAGCAGTAACCTAACACCACGGAGTGGTTGTTTCCAGATTAATGCATCTGTTGTTTCTATACAATGAGAATTAAATGCAGTGTTGAGTGCTAGTAATTATTTTAAAGAGATTTCTTAGATTTGCATTATGCTATATTGGAGTTAATGATTTTTCCTGATTTGTGGTTGGGCAGAATGAACGAAATACGTTTCAGGCTGCTAGTGATGTACCCGTGATTTATCCCCCTGCCCAGATCAGACATAACCATAACCCAAAATATGAATCATTTGTGGATTTCCCAGAGAAAAAGGCACCTGAATCTGCAAAGAATTCTCAGAATTTTGAACATGCATACAGTATGACGAGGACTTCTCCTCCTGAACCAAAAACTTCAGGTATATGAAACTCAACATGGTATGAAAGTTCCTTTTTATGAAGTTTCCAATTCGAATCTGGTAACATCACTTGTCCCCATTTCATCTTTCTGTTGCTTAAAAACGTTGTGTTCCACAGTAAATGCTGCTGAATGGAGAGCATCTGGATCTTCGTCTTCCAAAGAAGAAAGTGCTTTTCCATTAAATAAACAAAACTGGAGTATGGAATTCAAGGATGCAACCTCTGCAGCGCAGGCAGCTGCTGAGTCTGCAGAAAGAGCAAGTATGGCTGCTAGAGCTGCTGCTGAGCTCTCAAGTATGGGAAGGATGGCTCGAAAAAACTCAACGGGATCTCAAGAGCCATTTATTAATAACTACAGTGGCGATGTACTTCAAAAATCACCCGGTCCAATGAGGACACAGGAGGAACAGAGATACAGTAATAAGAAAGAGAACATGTCGACAATCTCAGGTAGCGCCCTGGATGTTGATGGAACTATTGACATAAGAGCTAACAATTCTGCTCAATTTGGAAGCAGTTCGAGTTTCCTTGATGATGACATGTTCCTGAACAATTTTCATCAGAAGGGTGCATATTCTCAAAATAGCTCCTTTGGTGTGAATGCAACTAATCACAATTGGCATAATGACAAAACTGGTGAAAATGTGGACAAGCAGCCAAGTGAATTTGTGGTGGACCCTCTAAATCAACAGCAGAACAGACAAAACATGGAGGATAGTATTCTTGGAATGAGTAGAACAGAAAGTGATGTGTTGGATTCCAAAATCTCAGTGACAGGAAGTGATGGTGCTGGACATTCCTCAAGTTTTGGTGAAGGAAATACACAAATAAGCACCAAACAGCGAAGCTTCAACAATTATCCGGATGCTGTTTTTGATGATTCTGGTTCAGATGATGACAGCAATTTGGATGCTGAGAGAGCGCACAGTGATCATGAGTTCAACTTTAATGGATTGTCATCAGATGATAGAAAGCCAACGTTTCAAATCTCTGAACATTTAAGAAGCCCTAGAAAGCAAGAGAGTGGCTCCTTTGCAGACTCTAGTATGCATTTACATTTGGCTACAGGACCTCACTCTTTGTCTGAGTATCCTGGAAGCCCAAAGGAAGCTGCAGTTCATTTACAGCAAAGTGAAATATCAGCAACTTTTGACGATTCAGATGGCCTTTATTCTGATTCTGATGGGGAGGATGCCAAGAGTGTCAAATTCAGGGGAAAAACAGACTTAAGAAATAGGTCTGTTGAGCAACATGCTTCGACCAATAGCTCAGAGTCCCTGCAGATAAATAAGATTCACAGGGCGATGAAGTTCACCTCAAAGAAAAAAGAAGCCACAGGATCCAAAGAAAATCCTTGGTTACATTCCTCTTCTGATGATTCAGAGTGCTCTGATGTGAACTCTCACAGTGGACTGGAAGCAAAATTATATGCTGGAGGTGCTGCTGAAGAGAAGCGAGGGTATTTACATTCTACAAATCTTTCACTGGTTAATAAGGAAGTTGAACCAATATATGATATTTTAGACACACAATCAGCAAAAGAATTCCGTAGTCCTTTGGTTGGAGACAAAATGCAGCTTCCACAATCTTCACAACTCTCTTCGGTGAAAGAACTTAAAGTGACGGATGATGTCAGTGCACAAGGGTTGTCTGATGATATGGATGATTCAAAATTTTCCCACACCTTGAGCTCTGAATTCGAGAAGGGGTTAAGCTTAGGTAGATTGACAGGTGGCTTCCGAAACAAGGGTTACGTCCGTCCACCTTACAACGGTCCTCCACAGAATATTTCCTCCCAATCCAGAGAGCATTCAGATGAGAGTTCATCTGCCATAAGAGAAAAGTCTACTGCTAGATCGGTAATTAGGACTTCTTTGAATTCTGCAGGTCTTCATCAGGAGCAATACAATCAAAAACATGTTGAAGTTCAGGATGAGACTAGTTCAAGAACTCCAAAAAATATCTTCGATTCAGATACAGACTCCGATAGTGATAATAAAATGAGGATATCCCCTCCCAAAACTGTAGGTGGTTCAGGTTTTTCACGTCCTGGACTTTCTCGAAGGACTAAAGATTCACCGAAGCAGTCGGAAGCTAATAGCCTTCCTAGATTTACAAGTTCTTCTGAAAGGGGGAAACCATATGTTTCATATGATTCTAAACCTGTTTCTAACCCTCAAAGTAAGAAGGTAGGATATCGGATCAGTGGAGAATCTTCTTTGAGAACTGGTACATCTGAAGAATATTCTAAGGCTCAAAGTCAAGTGACAAACACAAAAACCTCTAAGCTGTTGAATGCTGATATCACAGTCGGACAAAAATCTGTGAAGGCACTGCTCCAGAATGAGGTCCCAGTGTATGGCGAATCTTCCAAGTTTTCTCATCCAAATTTATTAGTAAAAACACCATCAATGCTGCACAATAGTGCAGCATCCAGGGACAGTAGGACTCCAAAAGAACCAAGTTTGAGGGAGGATTCAGCTTCTAAAGAGAACTTCCTCAAGAAAGCCAGTCATGTTCATCCAAAGCTTCCAGACTATGATACTTTTGCTGCACATTTTGAATCTCTGCGATCTAATCGCCAGTCAGGATAGCTTTTTGTTTTAAACATTTTCCTTTTAAGGTTGTGAATTCTTTTTCAGGTCATATGGTAATATAATCAAAGGATTGATCCAAGCTTAGAGTCCTGACCGATGAGGACATAATACAAACGTGTGTGGAACACATCAATACCATAATTTGTTCATTAAGCAGTGGGATCATATGGAGTCTTACATATCTGCATTGGTTTTTGTGAAGAAGTCCAACTATATGCTGTAAAGTTTGATATTCAACAATATTTGTATGAATATAGTTTAATTTGTTATTTATTTACTATTGGTTATACAACAGTTATTTGTTTGCAACTGTCCGTCGTGAATTCTTTTTTCTTTTTTCTTTTCTTGTTTTTTGGTGACAACCGTCGTGAATTCTTTATGACTTATGTAACATACTTTGATTTATAATTCACTGGTTAGTGATCATATAAATTGTTATTTATTTGCATTTGCCATGACTTATATTGTTTGAAACGTCATATTTTAGTCTTGCAGTCGATGCATAATGGTCAACATCTACAGTAGTGGGTGGTGACATGTATGCAAGGTGAGATCATCCACAACTCTTTCAGGTGTTTGTGTGAGTTTTCTTAAGCCTTTTAATTATTTACTTTTGTGCATTTTGGTTTATTGTTGGCTTCTATTTACTGCATATGACTGAAACCGGGGGATTCAGGCCTGTTATTGTTGAAAGGAAAAGAACTTTTATGGTATATAAATGAATAGAACTACTTGTTTAGATTATTACTTGTAGGACATTTTTATTAGTACAGAATAAAAAGGCTGGATGAGACATCAGCCCTGGGAGAGTGGAGAAACTGTGTTGCGGCAATCTTATTTTGAGGGCATTTGACAGGTATCCATTTGCATTTCAAACACTATTTTACAGCTTTTTGACAAGTAGCCTCCTTCCGACTTTTGCTTTTGATGAAACATGCCTTTGTGTCCAAACGCAATGCGGTCTCAAACAGGGCTCCATTTGATTGTATTAGGTTGAAGTTCAATCTTATGTTTGGTTGCAATGAAATAACATAAAAAAATTCAGTTGAATCTACCTTCATATCCTCTATTTTCATAGGATTATTTAGTCTTATCATGTTTGATAGGATTATAAAAATATTATTTTTTATTTTTAATTTTTAAAATTTTTTTTTTGCTCTGGTTCTTTTTCCTTCTGTCTTTTTTTATTTTTTATTTCTCTATCTAGTCCAGCTCTATCCTTAATAATAACTCAATTCTATCTTCTGCACTAAACGAACCTTAAAATAAGTGACGAAAGGTAATGTTACTGACAGGCGCAAAAGGTTCATATATGGTGCACAAACGTTAAGATGCTAGTATGAATTTGCTCGAGAGGAGGGACATTGGTAATATTGTTATTATGCTTCAAGTGGTGATTAGACGGTGTTCATGATGAAAATGGTGTGATGAACGGGTGGAATAATGAATCTACTTTAATTTTACTTTTCTAGCCAAAAGAACCTGTGCTTATTGCAGTAAACAGTGTAGATCAAAAAAGGGTGACCTTCCAGAAACCCAAGTTGTGAAGCAATAGCAATAGCACTGCAGCCTGCGGGAGCAGAAAGATTACTGGGGCTGTTCCGGTGTCAAATTTGCAATCCCCTTATGTCAATGCATTGATTTCTTTGAATTTAGTAAGTGGGTCTCGTGTGGTGGTAGAATTGATTCGAATTTTTGGTAAGTACATGTATTTCGTGGAGTGGAATCGATTCCAATTTCAGTGGTTGAGAATGGAAATGAAGGACTCTGTTCAACCAAGCCCTAGTAGTTTCTTCCTATTTTTTTTTTTCTTGGTTCTTTTCCCTTCTTGTTAACCTGCAAATCTCGTAGTAATTTCAACCTTTTCATACTTACATATTATTTTTCGTATTTCAGTTTATAGTATGAATGTATTTTAAACTGAAATTGATTGTTACTATTTCATCCCTACCTCTGTCTTTTTCTATTCCTCTGTCCTATTCATTGGTAACATTTGAAAAAAAAAATGTCATTCTGATAACGTGCTTAAAATAAATTTGACTTTTTTCTCCTTTTCTGTTGGCCGCCTCTGCTATAACTACACATTTATGAATGTAAATTTTTTCATGAAACTAACTTTGTATAGTTAGTGATGGAATGAGTATAACGTTGTAGTTGCATTTCTAATTGCAGTGTTTATTACAAAAAAGCAAAATTCATTGGGTTTGAAAAGTACAACGTTAATGGAGAAGATGTTCAAGCATCAACTAAAAAAAAAAAAAAAAAGTGTGATTGCACGTTTGTTGTGGTCATTAGAGTAAGCGTATAAGTACAACATATATGATACCGTCCATGTATAGTCATATTTTCTTTGTTTAGTAATTGCTAACTAAATATGCATTTATTTATTGTTTTTATTTTTTCAATTTTGGACCTCCGTTTATCCATGGATTAATAATTGCTTTGGAGGGCTACCACATCTTTTTTTTTTTTTGGAAAAAAAAATTCTCAAGGAAAAGAATATGGTGTAACACTCTTAGTTTTGCTTTATTATTTATCACCTTGTAAATAAATAAGAGAGGTTTACAACGTAGTGTCATTGAAACGGGTTAAATGAAAGGAAAATAAATAAGTTGTTGCGAGTTGCGAACAAAAGATTGTGAGTAATTTGGAGTTTTTTAAGTTATAAAAGAGCTATCCTTTTCAAGTAGGATTATACCGTACACACAAGTGTGAGCAGCATTTTTCATTTAAAAGATGGCAAAATAGTTGTTATTGAGAGAGCAGTATAAGCTGGGTGGGAGGAGGCCTTAAATCTCCGGCATCGTAGCAGCGACAGGCCCAACCGATTTTACGCGGTCTGAGAGTAAGCCGTGGTGCACGCGGCAATAACGCATCAACACAAGCGACGCCACGCCACGCCACGCCACGCCACGCCGCACCACCCCTTACAATCAGTATCCATAATGGGACCACTCCCTCAATGTCCCTCAGCTACTTCAATCTTCAGAGTATACAAATAAATAGAGCTAGTACATAGATAAAGAGAGGGAGAGAGAGAGAGAGAGAGAGAGAGAGAGAGAGAGAGAGAGAGAGAGAGAGAGAGAGAGAGAGAGAGAGAGAGAGAAAAAAATTAATTATTATGTCATCTTCTCTGTACATGGTCAGATGTGCATGTATCGCGTGTATTTCATGTTTCCAGCGGAACATGGATGGAAATGTAAAAAACATTCAACTTTAGTTTTTATAGTAGCGATGGACGAATTCAACTGTACATCTATTATCTCCTTCATGCATGTGAGCGAGTTTTTTACAAATTAAAGAAAAAAAAAAAGAGTCCTCGCTCCTTAACTAAAGGGTTGTCGTATAAAATGGAACTCCACTTCTCGACTTTGAATTTTGTATTCTAAATAGTTGGAAAAGCAAGCCCAAGCTGCACGCTTGTCGTGTTAACCTTTTAACTCATCAACCCACATGCTTTCTCCACATCACGCGCGGGCCCTCTCCTTAAAGTGCTTTCTTAATTACTCTTACCTATGACTAACCATTTCATTTTAATTTATCTATACAATTAAGAAATATCATATACAATGTCTCTATGGCATGGCAATCGATATTATTATAAAAAAGGAAATAAGAGAAATTGTTATGAAATAAAAAAAATTACTAGAAGATCAAAGAACTACTAAAAGACAAACTTGAGAAAATAGAAAATAGAGAGAGCTTTTCATTCTCTTGATAATAGGTTGAATTTCAACCTTGGTACAAATTTTATAATGCAAGCACCCCTTTATATAGATTTTAAGAATGAGAGGTTACACAATTCTAAATACAAAGGGGTTACAAAGTACTAAATGATAGTGGTTACAAAGACATTCAATATAATTATTTATAACACTCCCCTTTGAATGTTTTTTATATGAGAATATGCCTCATTAAAATTTTACTAGATAAAACCCAGTGAGACAAAAATCTAGTAGGAAAAAGAGTACATATTCTTTTGGAGTCTTATACTATTGTTAGGATTGCCTCATTAAAAACCTTGTAAGGAAAACCCAATGGGACAAAACCTTAGCTAAAGAAAAAAGAGTACAGTGCACTAATCAATAACTCATTTTTATTCTCCCCCTAATGATGATATATATAAACTTTCTTCTTTTATCATACTTGAAATATCTTTGAGTCGTCACACTCCAATACCATGTATCATAAATCTTGTATATGGCAGAACTTTTACGAACAAGTCTTGACTCTCTTATTTGTTGAATATGAATTCCATCATTCTTCTGAAGCTCATGTGTCATGAGAAGTTTTTGATGAAAATATATTTGACTCTGTTATCCACTTATATATCCATCATTTGATTGGGCAATGTATATTGTACTATCTTCATATAATGTTGTAATGCAATATGTAGCAGAAGATAACTCACAAGATCTTCAAATATGTTAGATTATAAATCTCAACCATATACGTCGTGACTTGTTTTATAGGTCACCAAAGTCTTATAGTGATGTAAAGAATTTACAACTAATGTTCACTTCATGGATTATTATTATATCATAGTATCATCATAAGTGAAAATATATCCCATTTTGTGACCTTACTTCGTAAAAATTCGATAAAAATCTAATATCTGCATATCTAACTAACTTTAACATTCTTGAAGAAAAATATAAACTTATATCACTTATCCTCAAAGATAACATAATAATATTTAATGTTATTCCAATCTCTCAAGTTTGTGAGAGCTACATCCTGCAAGTTACTTGATAGAGAAATCAATATCTAATCTTGTATAATTTGCTAAAAACATAAATGCATTAGGAACAATAACATTTGATACTTCGGAACCAATAATATCTCCATCATTTTTATGAGGATGAAATAGTTTTTGTCAACTTTAAGTGACCTAATCATCATTTGAAAACTTAATAGATATGTTTTGTCCATATAAAATAATTCTAAAACTTTCTCAATAAGCTTTTAGTGATGGACAAGTACTTAACTTAGAAAATTATCGATCTGCAGGCCGAGATAAAATTTTATTTTTCCAAGATCACATATCAAATTTGAATAATTTGACATATTTTCATTTCACCAGTTCCCACAGAGTTATAACATTTAAATTGTAAAAAATAAGAATAAGCACAACAAACACAAATTAATAAATATAATTATGATATGCATACATATATATAATCACTAATATCAATCAACAAGATTATAAGATATGCACATAAATAATCAAGTAACATACATGTTTCATAATGTTAATCACTCTAAAATTTATATTTCGAAGCATTTGCTTCAAACATGCATTTTAAATCCTTCAGAGACTTTTAATCCTTCAGAGATTTTTCATATATATCATCATCCATGGATCAAATTTATTTGAAAATTTTCATAGAATATTCATTTATATCCAACACATCATACACTATCAAGTGTAAAAATATTTTTCATTCGTCAATGAGTTTAAATTGCTCATTTTTAATGTCGATATTATTCCACAATCTATCGTGTGAAATTCTCATTTTATAAAATATCAATGGACACTTTTAAATATCATAAATATTATGAGCAATATTCATTTTCATTTAATATTTCACACATATATTAAATTTATGATATTTTCACATAGTAAACAAACTTATGTCCTTTTATGGACATTTATATCAAATATATTCTCTCTTTAGAGAATATCTAATTTTTCAATTTATCTCTTCAAGAGGTATTTATGTCTCAGAATACTTACGTCCCAATTTATTTCATTCCATGGAATATTTAATTCTCAACTCATGGGACATATAATCAGAATATTATTTTATCCTCTTTAGGAATATGTGTCCTTTGACTTGACCGATCAATTACGCTTCAAGTGTGTCAAATTTTCGTAAATAACTTGTGCATCAGTTAACTGACATTTATTTGCACATGATTGATCCTGTGAACTACCAATTAATTTTCAACTTCTCTTTTGAGATTCATGTTCACATAGTCAATTGATCTTGTGAACTATCAATTGGTTTTCAACTTCTTCTTTGATATTCATGTTCACATAACCTTATATTGTTTAACAATTTTATATGTCATTATTTCAAAAGTGGGTTTCCTCCCCCTAATGACAAGAAAATTATTTCACTAAATCATGACATGATAGAAGTATTATATTGAGGTTTCGAAAAAAAATTTGGTCAATCATGCCAAAATATAAATATATTTGTGTCAAAGAACTTTTTGCTCCCAATCATAGTATATTTCAATTAACTTCATATTTCAATATAATGAACTAAGAAGAAAACTAGTTGTTATTTAAGAACAACCATTTATTAATCTTTAAGTTACTCTTCAAGCGTAATTATTTGTCAATATACTAATTACTCTTCGAGAGTGATTTTAGCAAAATATGAGACATTATTTTGTCACTACTAAATATTGCATTTGTTAATAGACTAATTGTTCTTCAAGAGTCATCAATAATATTTTAATCTCAACATATTTTTTCTTACGGCATTGATCAATCATATGGTGATATTATAGGTATTCAATCAATATTAATTTATGTACTGTATAATGCAAATACTTCATATGGTGATACTACAAGTATCCAACCAATATCAATTTATTTGATAAATGATGAAAACATTTTATAATATCTAATTTCATACATTGTAACAATGACATTATTCTACTTCAGGAGAATAGTAATAGTTATAACCATGTTACCAACAACTACAACCATAATTGTGGTTCTTAAAATAATTTAAATTATAATTTCTGTCATATAAAATATATCAAAATGTGATTTCTTCACATTTTATTTTTCAACATTCTAAC
>JAJIYU010001678.1:0-34628 GCA_030144865.1 Tinospora cordifolia
CCCCCCGGGTAGTGCACTAGTTAACTTGATTAGCATGCTGGTCATAGAGACCCAAGTTACTAGCATGCTATTACATTGTGCTAGCTCTCTGGTTAAACCAAAAACACTTAGACTTGTATTCAAAAACAATATGTAAGACATTTTTCTTTAAACCAAACACTTAAGCATGTTTGAAATCATTTGAAAACAACTGAAATACTATATCAATGGTTTAAAACATATTTTAATTGAAATTCAAAAGATTTGCTATCATTGGTGAAAATGCTTTGAAACAAGATAGATACATTAGAGTGCATTTACAACTACCTGGCTGAAAATACTGGAGAATATTCTACAATCTAAACAAGATCTAAGAAAAGTACAAAGTAAATAGACTTGGTTTTCATTAGAATGCATTTGTAATTGCGAATGACTTTTTGATTTTCATTAAAGAAGACAAAAAGATAGTGGAAATGGCTATGACTGCCCTGAAACTTTTGTGTGAAGTGTGAGGCCTCTCTATTATTCTCGATATAAGTTTGGCAGTAGGGATAAATACGAACAGAGAAGTTATCGTAGTTACAGCAGAAGTCTGGGGAATGAAGGAGTGACATTGGCGAATGAATTATCTAGGAATGCCCTTAGGATGACAGCCAAAGAGTATGGGATTTTGAGAGCCTGTGATTCAAACAGTTACAAAGAGAATTGAAGGTTGGAAGGCTACCTTCCTTTTTAGAGAAGGGAGATTACAATTACTGAAGATTGTATTAGAGACAATTCCTACATACATCATTGAAAGGGATATGAGGAATTTATTATTAAAGAGGGAGGAGGGGGGGAATGGTAGTTATCTGGTGAAATGGAAGCAGGTGTGCAAATCCATGGAGAAAGGGGGGTCTAGAGGTTGGAGAGTTGTGTAGAATAAATGTTGCTTTAGTGGGGAAATGATTCTGGATTTCCAGGAGGAGAGGAGACCATTTGGGTTAAATTTATTACTAGTATTCATGGAGCTAGCAATAATAGGATGGAAGCAAAGAATCCACCCAAAGACCATCCATAGAAGGCCTTAGAAGTTTATTCATTCTATTTATCCAAGATTCTTACAATGGGTAAGATGGAAGAACGATAAATTTTTGGGAGGATGTTTGATGTGAAAACCAAACCTTCAAGGAACAATTCCCCAATATTTACTATAAGTGAACTCTTCATGAGGTCAAGATAGCATATTTTTACGAAGAGACGATTATAGATGAGAACAGACAAGTAGGCTGGAATCTGCATCTTCAAAGTGGTATTGGTTCTAATGATGAGTAGGAGAATTTCCAGCTTCTCCATATTCAGGAAGGGGTAAGGCTGCAGGGGGGAAGGGGCAAAGAGGCGTGGGTAGGGGACAATTCAGGAGCTTTCTCAGTTAAAACTTTTCAGAAGAGAATGGAGAGAATTGAAGACTGTCAAGAGCAGTGGGATAGAGCCAAATTTATTTGGTCCACTAATATCCCCATGAAAACAAAGATTCTTGCCTGGCTAATATGTCATAATAAACTGAATTGTGCTGACAGAGTCCCAAAAGAATTTCCAAATAGGTGTTTATCTCCTTCTTGGTGTTATCTGTGCAGGTCGGTCAGCAAGAAACTAGACAAGTGTTCGGGGAATGTGCGACTGTAAGGAAGATCTGGGATGCTTGGTAGAGAAAGCACATAAAGTTTAAAGCCCCACCGAAAAAAAGATTACTTTTTGTATGTGATGAAACAAGAAGCAGAACATTTCTTGGTTAATGAAAGTGTGCTTTGTTTGCGATTCTCTGTTCAGTTTGGGAGGAGAGAAAGAAAATAACATTTAGAGGGAAAGAGAAGACAATGTACCAAATTCTCCAAAGATCTGAAAGTCGTTTGCTTCTTGGGTGGTTGTTAGTAAATTAGGGAAAGGCCTATCCTTTGGAGATTGGTTTTCAAATTGGCTTAATATTTTGTATGAAGTAGTGTAGGAGGGCAATATTTATTGTTGGTTTAGTGTTGTCTTTATTGTACAACTTGCAGTCTTTGTATGAGATATCT
The DNA here is from genome assembly GCA_030144865.1 of Tinospora cordifolia. Taxonomy (NCBI): domain Eukaryota; kingdom Viridiplantae; phylum Streptophyta; class Magnoliopsida; order Ranunculales; family Menispermaceae; genus Tinospora; species Tinospora cordifolia. The sequence goes on from JAJIYU010001678.1 coordinate 2,034, forward strand.
CATCCCCAATTTATCAATGAGTCTTTTACCAAAAAAAAAAAAAAAAAAAAAAAGAAGAAGAAGAAAAGACTTGAGCTTTCAAGCCCGATCTCAATTGAGACTGCATCCATATAACGTGATTTTATTATTCAAGTTGAAATTCTCATTTTAAATGATTGTTATCTTTGGAATATTTTTTGTAATCATCAAAATATTCATTATGGCAGTCATCAATTGGCAAGTTTTGGTGGTTCAACAATAGCATTATAATGCACATTTTGGTGGTTCTCTAGATACGCTATAGGCTTCATCATATTTTTTAAAGCTTTACAAGTTTTGCATCAATTGGCAAAAATTATAGCGAACTATAAGAGGGATTGGTTGTCCTTTTCTTTCATTTTTATTTGTTGTTTTTGTGCAAATATATAAATCAAGACTAGAAGTATTTTTTTGGACATTTGATCCTTTTTAAAATAATTGCTATTGGATGTAAAATAACAAATCATTTTTTAAAATTGTATTACTATCTTTAAAGTTTCTAGAAGTTGAATTAATGCTAATGCAGAAGGAACAAGATTTAAATTATTTAAATGGATGAAATAACTCCAAAGTTCAAAAAGGGAAAAAATCATAAACATATTGAAATAATAAGAGAATTCTAAAATATTCTTCAAATTTCTTTTCTAATTTTGATTTGTGGTCAAATATTTAATGAATTTAATTTAGCTTAACTTACTTAAAATTTTTAAATAGTTAATGTTAATAGTTCTTTGCTAATAAATAATTTTTGATAAACAAGAAAAATGAATTAAAAACATGTAAGTTTTTCTCTGCATCTAAATTTAAATTGTAAGAAAAGTTTACTTTTAGGTGAATATAAATTCAAGTACAAATAAATTACCATACAAAGTAAAAATCCTTTGAGAGAGGTATCTAGTAGAATCTTAACACTTCAATTTAGGTGGACATTACAATTATTGTAAATTCTTCATCAAAAAATCAGTAAAAGAATGTTAGATACATTCATTTGCCCATTAATATTACATATAATGTATATGTGAAAAAGTTTTCAATCTTCAATTCACTTTTCTGCATTAGAAAAGAAGAAGAATAAAATTGAGTATATATAATTTGCTTATCATTTTTTATTTTTAAAAGATATTCAAACCCATTACTATTGACAGTTTTAGGTGTTTGTAAATTACTATGTTAGTTTTTTTGAAATCTTTTAGAATACATGTAATATCTTAAAATCTTGGTAAGAATTCTCCAAATATCTCTAAGTTGGCTAAATTTTACTGTTCTTCAGGTTGGATTTGATTTCTCCATAATGTCTAAATTTTAAGTGAGCAAAGTTTACAACAAAGGAATGAAAATTCAACTTTGCCCCAAATTTCAATATTTGAAAATTAAAATTAATTTGAAGTGTTCAAGAAATTTGAAAAAGATTTTGTAAAAAAATTTGTCAACTTAGAAAAGTTCAAAAAAAAAAAAAAACTATGTAAATGCTAAAATATGCACAATTTCTATTAAAATGATAAAATAAATCATAATTAAAATACATTTATATGTTAAATCATACATATAATGGTTTTGAACATATATTGTAGTATCGACAATGTTTAATGTACATCACACATGTTAGCTTAAAACTGTTATAAAAGAAAGGAAGAAAGAAAAACTTATCGCACAAACCTTAATGGTTCTGCAAACATAAACTCTAGCTTGATTGATCGCTAGCTCACAAGTCGTTGCAAGTGCAGGTGTATTCAATCTTCTCTATTGACTATATTGGACTGCTCTCGTTTCGCTTTTTTCTCAATGCCTCTCCTCTTAGACTTTCAGCTTATTTTTCTCTTCTTTTTCTTTTTTCTATCGCCTCTCCTTTAGGTAATAGATTGTTCTTTTCTATCTTGGATGACCACTTACTAATTACACATATTTTGTCTTCAATCTTAATATATAGAGAAAGATTTTTTTTCTTCGAATCTTTATGAATATATAGAAGAATCTTTGTGCACTACATAGATTATTTTATAAAAAATATCCTTTTTTACAGCTTTTATGCATTTTTCCTGCAAAAATTGTCAAAACTTCGACTTTAAGTAAACTTCGTTGATTTTTTCAAAAATTTTAATGAAATTTTATAATGTTACAGTTACGAGTAAACTTCGCTTTGATTGTTAAAATACCTAATTAATTCGGTTAATTTCGTTGAAATTACGCTAATTTTGTTGAAATTTGGCTGTTTTTCATACCACGAGGCAAATCCAGATTTATTATTTTTGATTTTAGGAGCAGCTTGAAGAACAAGAAAGTGTACCTTTTGTAGGACACAGTATTTTGACAGGGATTGCTAACCTGGAGAATAGGAACTAATTAGACTATTAGAGAATGGAAATAACAATGCTGAAATGTTTTTGACGATCTTTGTTGGTTTCACTTTGTGAATAAAGGAGAATGGTGAACTGACACCAGCATATCTCCAATTAAAGAAGCCTATTATAGGAAGTATCCTTGTTGGTTCATGTAGTACTCTTCAAAAAATTAATTCAGTCTCCTTTGACAAACATTTGTGAAAGCCAATGGGAATAGGAGAAGTTTTGGTGTCTTATGCTTCAATGTTCTTATTGGAGGGGATTTTTTTCACACTTTTTTCAATGGACTTTCCAGGCATTTGCATTAGTTTAGTCTATCAAATCAATTTCGACATCTTGCAAGAAGGTTTACAAGACTGCAGCTTTTAAATATTTTTCGTAAGTTTCAGTAGAGGTTGTCTTGTTTTTCGTAAGTTTCGTAAGGTTGTCTTGATTGGTTCTGACCGTGAACTTCTGCTGTTGATTCTTCTCGTTAATCTTCTAATTCTTGTTTTTCATTTTCTATCTAATTTCCTGATTTCAGCAAACTTTTATTTTTAACTTTTAGTTTACATGAACTCTTGTTGTAAAATGAGAAACTTAAATGTGAAAATGTTCCTGTACTCTTAAGGTGTTTGAGAATCAATGCCTCGTTAATTTTTGTATGATGAGGGTGAAAATGCATGATTCAGGACACTCAATGTAATGTGTTTGAATAAGAGAATAGTATGTTGCACTATGAACGCCTTTTCCATTTATCTCTTTTACTTGAAATTGGTCACTGATAAACACTTAATCGTACATTGGTTCCCTTTTTCTTTCTCGTTCTTTCCTCTTCAGTAATCGAACCAAACTCAACCTTTTCTTCTTCTTCTTCTTCTTCCTCTTTTTTTTTTTTTTTTTTTTTTGGTCTACTCTAGGCCGTCATGCTGGGACTCCCCTACATCATGCAGCAAAAAGAGGTCTTGACCAGACTGTCAAGTTGCTTCTCACCCATGGAGGTATGTTCAATAGGTAACTTGAACTTGTTGTACTTGGAACTTACTATTTAATTTTTTTTCTTAATAGTCTAGTTCTTTGTATCGTGCTGTTTAGATATTCCTAATTATTTCAAAATTTTCAGCAAATGCTTTAAGGATGAATGATGCTTGTCAAACTCCCTTAGATATTGCCAGAGCAAAACAATATTGTAATGTTGTCCGCTCTATTGAGGTATAATTCCTGTTTATGGAATTTTTATCAAAAAAAGTATTCCATGAAGATTTCTCATTGGATAAACTGGTATCTTAATGGTTGCTTGTTAGAGCCATATAAGCTTGTTCTCAGGTTGGCTTCGACAACTTTTTGGACCACGTTTTCTTGAAGCATTAGCCCCTCAATTATTATCCAGAAAAATGTGGGTATAGTGTGTTCTCTCTCTCGCTCTCTATCGCATTCATGGTAGTTAGGATCACGATCGAAATCATAAGATCCTTTGATTCTATTATCTACTATCTCACGTTTGAAAAACTACTTGGATTGCAACTATATGCTTGGTGCACCTGAATCATGATCATGGTTGTTGGATCATTGTGATTGCAATTCAGGTGTGATTCCTTAAAAATGTCTTTCTTTTTATATAAACAAAGGTTATGTTTTATGTTTTGATGTTACTTTTTACATTAAAATTTTGTCCAATTTGCAATCCTCACATTGCAATTCCAAAAGGAGGAGGGCAAGACGACGAATGGGAATAGCAACAGTGACAGAGTTCAAACAAAGGTGGTGTTCCTCATCTTCCTCCTCCTCCTCCTCCTCCTCCTCCTCCTCCTCCTTCTTCTTCTTCTTCTTCTTCTTTGTTCTCTGCACAAAACTGCACTACACAACTTGTTGAGATTTATATTTGCCTTTCTTCTTTTTCTTCTTCTTCTTCTTTGTTTCTGCAGTGTCCATGCACAGTAGCACCATGGAATGGTGTGATCTTTTTCCCTTTCTTTTCATCTTCTCTCTCTCTCTCTCTCTCTCTCTCTCTCTCTCTCTCTCTCTCTCTCTTCCTTTGTTTTTGTTTTTGTTTTTCTTTTCTTCTCCTTTCATTTTATCTTCTCTTTTTTGCTTCTTCTTTCATGATATGTTTATTGATGTGAATCGCAATGTGTGAAATGAAAAATTAAAATGTAGTTGAAAGTTTTTTTTTTTTTTTTGGTTGGAGGGCAAATGATGTTAATCTTTTTTTTTTTTAAAGCTTGATTATTTTGTAAATTTTCTTGATATGGTACATGATATTACATTATTTGTTTTTGTAAAAATAATGAAACATGACATTGTAGTTAACAATGCAATTATACAATGACAACTTTTGTAGAGTTGGAGTGACATTTTATTAAATCTAGCATGTTATCTTCATATTTATGAATATGGACTTATACACAAAAGCGACTTGATTAATGATATTGGGAATAAAAGGATTTGAAGCTTACTCTCCTTGTCGACATTTTGTACAGTTTAGAAGAAAGGCTCTACATCTTGAGACACATTCTTAGTGTTTCAGATTAATTTAGATATTACAAATGCCGTTTTAATTATATTTTAATTTTTTTATATATATATTTGATATATATTTTAATAGATTTCTAGGATCTTACAATTCATGATTGGATCCTACAATCTGATTTTCAGGAATGCCTCCACGGTCCTAGTTAGAATCGCGATCTTGATTACCTTGGGCAAATTATGTTATGGATCTTCAAGTCATACTTCCTTATTATTATTACTATTTGAAATACAATGCTTGTTTTGAGCTATATTGCAAAGCAGTTAATTAGATGAATATTGTATCTTTATTTAGTTGATTGTACCTATTAACTAATAGGTAGTTCCTTCAGTTTTCATTTTCTTTTTGCATTTTTGGTTGTTGCCCTTGTTTATTTGATTAGTGTTATTTGCAGTTGGGTGGTTGTCGTACCTATAGCATCATCTAAATCAACATTGCCTTTGAAGTTGGTGGTTGCCATGTATTCTAGTCTCCAGGTAGATAAAGCATCAATTATTACCTTGCATTAAAAAAAATATATATCATCATGATTTTCTTATATTTTCATCATTGTAAGCTCTTTAAATAAATTGTTTCCCCCCCTTTTTTTGACATTCAAACCTTGTTTATAAACTTTAGGATTTGATTATGTGGACAATGAAAATGATATTTAATGGAGATTAAAGCATTGTCTAGGATGTTTCATTTATTTGATTGAGTGATTCTTAGAGACTCTAGATTGATTCTGGGGTACATTTGTTTGACAAAGTGATTCTCTGACCTAAAGAGTGAATCTTAGGAACTCGAGTAAATTTTTGGTTAGTTGGTTAGTGGTTTAGAAACATCTTATAATTGGTAGTTAGAACTTGGATACGTTAACATGATATTGGCAGGTATATGATGCGGATTACGAAGTTAACAAAGATGACAAGAACAAATTAATTAATGATGATGTAATTCATCATATGAACCAAGATGATAATTTGCATATTCCAAGTCGATCGATTACAAGGGCCCATGTCAAAATACTTAAAAAAAACATTACTTGGGCTAGTTCAAGACATTTGAGCCAAACAAGCTGTTAATGTGCGCGTAGATAAATCAAAAGAAGCTATGGGTGTCATCCAAGTCCAAGATAGTCAAAACTGGAAGAAATGAAGTGTCTCTTCAATTCTCCTACGCTTATTGTGACTCTTTGTTAAGTGCCTCTTCAATGCTCATAGAGTTGTTGTCCCTTCAATGCTCATAGGGATTATTTTGACTCTTTGTAAGTGTCTCTACTCTCTTCAATACTCATAAGGTTATTGTGACTCTTTAAAAGTGTCTTTGCAATTCTTATAGGGTTATTGTGACTCTTCTTTAAGTGTCTCTTCAATTTTCAAGGGGACACCCAAGATTTGTATAAATTGGCTTGTTCCTCTTTGAGGAGATCATCAATTCAATAAATTGAGTATTTCATTTGAAAATTTCAGATTTGAGAGGATTTTTTTTTATGTTCTTCGTTGAACTTTTTAAAACTTATCAACCTTGTGGCGTTTAACACTTTGAGTTCTTGTTTTCTTGTTATTCAAGGGTTTAAGTGGATCATCAAACTTGATTTTAGCTTTCTTGGGGTGAGTATATTTCCTTGAATGGGGGTTCTTAGGATCTAATTCCTAGAGGGTCCGCATCAGTATATTTGTCATATGGCACTTATAATAGGAATAAGGCAAGAACTAGTTTATAATTCTTAGTTAATCCAAGTTTTTTGACCCAACCATTTAACAAACTATTTATTAGGATATAAATTGTCAATATTCTCTTGGTTCAGATTTGGTTTTAGAATAATTGTTTTAAATTTTTTGAAGATAAAGGGCAGTTTTTTGCATGAAGCACCCATCGATGTCAGGTTGTTGTAAGGGTTAGACTTTGGAGTAGATTTGGGTCTATTGTATGCAATGCCAACTTACTTTGTATGTGGCTGGTTCCACGCCTCGAACTTGTGATCGTATGGTCACATGACAATAAATCTTACCCTTTTGCCAACGCTTCCCTTCTTCTTCGATGATACTTAAATACTTTATAATGTTTTTCTAAAAATACAATATTTAAAATCTTTGACAAATATGTGTAATGTAAGTTTATGAAAACTGATTGCCCTTTTCTCAATAATTGTCTGATACATTCTTCATCTTGCTATTATTATTTTCCATATTAGGCATCATGGTAGACAAATTTGAGGAGGTTTTGATTGGAGATGATATATGACAATGCATTAAAGTTCCCTCTTACTATCCTAATAGTATTTCATTTTCTTATCCTATGCAACCAATATATCCTAATATATACTACCCTAATCGTATTTTGTTTTCTTATGCTATGCAACCAATATATATGATGATGTGTGATTGTTAATGTTGATTTTATTAGGCTAATAGGCTATGTCTAATGACATGTTAAAGTTGTTTGATGTGTTTGATATTGTTTTCAGGCACAATATTCTTTACGCTTCTAGTTCGTAATGATAGCCGGGGTTATGTTTTGTGTGTTGATGATGCTCTTATATATCTAAAGTACTGTTGTCTAGGCATGAGCATGACAAAGACATGAGTTATGCCATATCCTAAATCCCTAGGCATCGTTACATCAAACCACCTAGCCAGTTCAATAGGCAGGCAATGATGCTTTTTGTAATTTTTAAAATTTTGTTAGTATTTGGGAATCATTATCTGAAAAGTGAAAACATTCTGATGTAGTATGAAAATGATCTGTTGAATTTTTGTTTTGTTTTTGTTTTTGTTTTTTTTTCCCCATTCTATATCTATAATAGTGTTGCCTAGGCATGAGCATGACAAAGATATCAACTAGGCCATGTCCTGAATGCCTAGGCATTGTTACATTAAAACTGCCTGTGCAACTGTGGGCAAGCAAGGAGGCCTGTTTGTAATTTTTAAAATTTTAAGTATTTGAGAATCATTTGTTGGGAAAATTTTTAGTATGAAATGATATCTTGAAATTCTCTCATTTTTATCTCATCTTTATCTTTGAAATGAACATATTTTTCTTCATTTTTTTGAAGATACAAGCTAGTGGTTAGTGATTATCTAGAGGTATCTGAGCGCCCCTTGGGGCACAAAACCCAACGAAACCCCTCAAATTGGGGGTATGCAATGGCCAGCCTTGATAAACTTCTCTACAATGCTTATAGAAGGGCCCAGGACTCAAACTCCTGATCTTCAGCTCACTTGCTAGTAACGCCCCTGCTTTTGAATAATCGTGTTAATGTCTTGTTGGCTAATATTAAAATTTATCCATTCAAGTTGTGGGTTGCATTTCACATTTGGTGTATTCTTGGAACTTTGTCCATCTTCACCCACTATTAGGAGTAGGAACCAATCATGTAGGTATTCCTTAGTTATATAATCCTAAAACTTAGTTTCTTTTAGTCAATTTAGACGGGAAACTGTATGTTGCTACAATAAAGAGCAATACTGGGGGAAAATTAAGGCCTCATAAGGTATTGTTAGATTTAGTGAACATATCACTAGATCAACAAGGTGAGGGCAGAGAATATAGTAACAATCTCTTGGTTGCTTCATTCTTTGCGGCCTGTAGTGAGTAATTTTTGATCTAGAGTTATGGGCTTACTGATCTAGAGTTACTCAAAGGTTGGTTGATCTAGGCACTTAAACAAACTATGAGCTGGATCATAGGCTAATTTGTTGTACATACTATTCTTTTTTTGTTTTTTTGTCAGAAAATACATTATCTGGCATATCTGCCATTTTGTACTTAATGTCCAGACGATCCTATTATAAAAAAAAGTTATGATCTGGCTGAGTTTGACATTGAAAATACAAGGATGGAATTGTTGATGAGGGATACAATAACCATTGTTGTTGGAAATGAATCATTTAAACTCTCTGAACATTATTGTTTTCTGACCCTAATAGCAATAAGTTTAAGTAAACATGAAGTTCTCTAATTATTTTTAAAATTGTCACCCTTACATACCTTTGACATCTGATGCTGTCCCAGCCCAAATCTTTTATCAAAAAAATTGTCTGATTCATTTGGTGTATTTGTTATTTGGCCAAAACTTAGCCTATTAAATCAAACTGCTCGCTATGATGAAGCATACGAAATCAGTATGGTTGAATAGTTAAGCTGATGTGCACCCACTATTCGCAAAGGCTTCCTGTTTGTCTTCTTGTAGATAGAAATCAGAACTTTAAGGGTTTTATGAGAGATTTATCATTTGCCTTTGATTTTTGTAACTCTTAAAAATTTCCTTAGATATGTAGCTCATGTAGCATATTATTGTTGACGACTGTACAAGAGACAATAAGAGAACATAGAAGAAGATTCTGGTCAATGTATAAGAAAATCTATTTTGACTATTCATCTCTAAATTAAGTTTTGAGTTTAACAAAAGCTTATTGAGCATTTGGATTTGTTGGCTGCTCTATTTAGTTTCTTTATTCTGACTACTTGTTGCTACATTCAGTTTCGAACAAAGATCTTTGTAAAGTGGCCTTTTAACCAAAGTCTTGCATGAGGTGAGACAGAAGTTAGGGAAATCTACCACTATTATGTTGGATAAAAGTTGCAACCTGACATAATTGCATAATTCTAAATTCTGTTATCTGTTGCTCTTAACATTTTGCTGGATTTGTTATGCATTTGACATGTTCTGTTATGACTGAACTGCCAAAAAAAGTCTGATCTCTTCCCATTTTTGACAAATTGTTAGGATGCTCAGCCTTTTTCAACTGTTCAACTTTGGAAGGCCAAAATTGAGGAACCAATGTTCCACCAGCCAGATCCTGCTGTAATTATTTTTTATAAAGTAACTAGTAAGTTCTTATTTATAAAATACATATTTGAGACTCTTCTAACTTCATTGGCACACACGCGCGCATGGGCACATGCACATACACAGTCACACGCCCGCACACACACACATGCCTGCGCCCGCGCCCGCACACACATGAACGCGCATGCGCCCGCACACACATGCCCGCGCACGCTCATGCACATAGACACGTGCACATGCACACATACTCGCAAGCGCACACACACATATATGTGTATGTATGTATGTATACACCTATTGGTGTGAGTATCACACAGCAAAGCAAGGAACGAGTAGCACTCACCGAATTTAATTATACAAACTAGTTAACCCTTTCACTGATATACATGTTCTTTAAGTACCATTTTTATTGAAGTCACCTGTTACAATTGAATTGCACAAAAGTTCATAAATAAATAACATGAAAGAAAACATTATTCAATTATATTTATACTTATATTTGTCTTGTAAATTATATTTAAAAGAATTTTGACTTAGAACTTTTTTTTTTAAAATAGCATATGAAATAAGAATTGAGAATCAATACATTGTATTGGGTCGGTGTGTGACTAAAACTTGAATCAACGCAATCAATAAACTTTTTCCATTTCCTATGGTGGTGTTCATTTGCATTTTGGCATGTCCATAACTATAACTGAACTTGGATTTTATTCTTCTTTTCACAGAAAAGGAATTTAAGCTTGCATCTGCAAATGAGGGTGACAAGCAACAACTTCATTGGTTTTGCAATGCATGTAGAGGAATTCCTCAGGTACCACACAAAATGATATTTATAGTTGTATCATTGCAATTCATGTGCATGGTAGTTAGAGTTTCATTTCTAAGTGCCATTGATATAGGTTATTTGGCAAGCCCTACTCAAACTAGTGATGTCAAGACCGAGACTAGGCAAAAAACAATTTGTTGCCTAGGCCATTTGCTCCTAAAATCCCCTAGGCCATACTTAGAGTAGCAAAAATTTGGGTTTGCATGACACCTTGTATTAACAAATTTATGGTGTGTTTGGTCCCAACTAAAGTTAGACAAACAAGTCATGTATGGACCCATTTTAATTTTAAAATGGGACAGTCAATTTCTTTATATTTTATTATAAAGAACTGAGGATTAGATAATGTTAATTTTCCCTTATTCCTCCTTTTTCTTCTTGTCCGCCATCTTCTCTTTGTTTTTCTTTCTATGTTCTTCCTTTTCTCCTCTTTTGTTGCATCAATAAGCCTTTCAGATTCTTCAATGGGTATGTTAGCAATTGGTGTGCACTTGATATACAGGTGATCTGAATCATTTAGGTCTTTTCCAAAGCCCCATTTGATCTCTCTGATGAAAATCAGAAAGTCTTGAATGATCTCCATTTCTTCTTCTTCTTTTTTTTTTTTTTTTTTTTTTTTTGGCCTTGTAATGAGAAAAATGAATCTTGATTTTGGTGATTCCTTAACACTAAATTGTTTACAAAATGTTAATTTCACTTTCCACTTTTTTTCCATTCTCACACAGAATTTCAAAAGGCACTTTCAAGATCCTTTTTTATTGTGAAAAACCTCTCTTGAGTCTCAATTATTTTTTTTTTTTGGGGATTTTAATGCTTTTTCAGGCAAGCTGGACATATTTTCTTGAAATCTTCAATGCCTTTTCGCTAGCATGTTCTTGGTTATGCATAGAACTTGAATTTTTTCTCCTTTGTTTTTTAGGTGTTAGAACCTCCACATTTGCCTCCCATCTTTAAATACTGGATAATTGCTTCTTTTAGGTCTTTTATTGCAAGAAGTGTATACTTTTAAGATGAGTTAATGCATAAAACTAGTTGGATGGTAATCTGAGTAGTCAGTGAATTTCAATTTTGCATTTTGGATATGGTGATTGCAGTGTAAAGACATGATCCTTCATGGTAGAATGAAACTGGATCCAATTCTTTTGTAAATTTGATGGACATTATGCTGAGAAATTTCTTCATCATTGGGAAATTTGACTACTTACAACTTTCGATTGTTGATATATCTTCAAATTATAAATAATGCTCAATGGATTTGAAGTTCTAAATATGACCAGAATAGAAGAATAGACATTAGTGGAATGATAAAGATTGGTTCATTTTGACTTGGCAAGATTGGCCGGACAATGTGTAGGTAAGACTCTGTATTTTGGCTATAGACCTTGCAATGATGCATGCCTTCTGCATTGAGTTCAACCATTTGTAAATTTAGAATTGGTTAACAGCATGAAGAAACAGATTATTTGGGAAAAGAAAATATGGAGCACTAAGAAGGGACTGGAATAAATCCGTTGAAATAGGAAAAATTTCCCTCAACTTTGTTCTTCCTAATTAAGAAAGTAAAGGAGGTTGAGAGGATCAACTCATATTTCATTACATTGCTAACTGAAGAACATTCATAACAAACAATGGTTCACCATCCAGTAAGGAGCAAGGTTATCTAAGAGGATAATGCATGTATGTATATGAATAACTCCAGCTGCTCTGAAACATTTCAATATCTTTCACACTGGGCATGGGAAGCTTTGAAACAAAAGCAACAATAACCTTCTTGTCATGATTTATTGATATGAAAATGATGAAATTGCCAATTTGTAGGGTGGCCAAATAAATACTTTCGCATTCCTCAAGTATAATTTACATCATTTTTGGTCTTCTAAGTTGCACACCTATCTGTCCATGGTTAATGATCTATAACATGTTTTAGTTGGCGGCTGTTGCTTAATGAATGACCTAACCTATGTGCCTGTGATTGATGATTTATAACATTTTAATTAGCTGTTGCTTAATGAACATACTACATTTTCTGCACTAGCAAGAATGCTTAGTCTCTGTTTGATCTTTCCTTGGACATTCTATTAATCTGTATCAACATATTTGTCTTTGGCTCTTTTCTACTTTGTTTTATGCAGTCTTGAAGTTAATTACCTTATGTAGATTGCGAGGCTTGTGATGTCTGTTATTGTAGTTCTTGGTATCTCCAGCCTTCTTGTACTGGAAGAGCAACAAGACCTTGGTCTAAACTTGTTGGAATGTTAGCATGCTTGATGTTGTGTTATTTTTAGCTTATCACCATGGTATCACCACATGGTTTTTCTTGTCAAGTATGACCCAAAAACCAAAAAAAAAAAAAACAAAAAAGAAAAAAAAGGATAAATGTTTTTGCATAAAATGACTCATTTATTTTTCCAGGTAAGGCAGTCCACATTAATTCCGGATCCCCGCACAGCAACAGTTCCAGCATCTGGACCATCATCTACTTCTGAAGATTTAGAATTAGCAATGGCGATTAATGCTTCCATTGAGTCTGCTATACAAGATGGTGTGCCAATTCTTCCTGAAGCCCACTTGATGTCAGAAGTAAGCAATAAAAATGGTTGGGAGGAATCTCCAACTCACCATCAAGGCAATGGCTGGAGCCACACAGTGAGACCAGTACCTCCTCCCCAAGCAAGTAGCAGTGACTGGCTGAATGGACCATCTCAAGGCACATACAATGGGTGGGGTACATCTGAAGCCGTGCCAAGTAGCAATCAATCGCAGCCCAATATCTTGGAGTCTACATCAAATGGTTGGTTGAATCCTGAGCCGAACCCTGATCAAAATACTTGTGGTAGTAGTAGCGGATGGTCATTAGACAAGCCAGCTGAAGCCGGGACGAGCAGCAGTTTATCTCAGCAAAGCAGCACTACTTCCATTCAAGTGGTTGACAAGATTGTTGAAACAGCGTCTGTTCCATCAGCTCCACCAATCTCGGATCATGAAGATGATGAGCCAGTTCGGTATCCCTCAATTGACATCAGCCCAGTTGATTTATCAATGCCCGATTTGAAAAAGAAGTCAGAAAAAACAATAGAAGCGAAAGAAGGTGATGATGACTCTTCCTCTTGTGTTATATGTTTAGATGCTCCAATTGAAGGAGCCTGTATTCCTTGTGGTCATATGGCTGGATGCATGTCTTGCCTGAATGAGATCAAGACCAAGAAATGGGGGTGCCCTGTTTGCCGTGCCAAGATAGATCAGGTTCTAAAGCTCTATATGGTCTGAATTGGCATGCTTTGTCTCAACTTAGTAGAAGAATGTTTAAGGTTTAAAATTCTCGACGGATGATGAAACAAGAAGGAAAATAAGTCTTCCTAAAGAGGTAGTAACCTCTTCATAATAGTATGTATATGTCAAATGATGCAGTTTATGTGATAGTGTACAAGTGATTTCTTATAGAACTCAAGATATGTACGAATAGATGTGTTTAAGCCGTTGGTTGCAGGTTTAGTCAGAGGGCTACGATGTTGTGTTTATATTCTCTGGAAGTGAGACTTATTGACCTTATAATCATAGTATGTAATGCAGGAATGTGCTATGTAGGTCTACATGTATGTGTTTTCTTGAACATTGAAGTTCTTTTCTGAATCGAAGATGCCTTTCTCAGCTTATAATGATGTGTTTGAGTGCCTCAATTGCTTTTAATTAACTTTACCTGGGACATAAATGCATGGCTTTCTTATTATTATTATTATTAGGTTTTTCTTTATTTATTTGTCTATTAAGCTACCCTTGATAAAAGAATTTTTGCAAACAATGTTGTAGAATTTCTGAACCTCAAAAAATAATTTTCAAGTTTTAGGTAATCTGGCTAGAAGAAACTTCCACGGTCAAAATGAATGTATGTACTTTCTACAGTTGTACAGAAAGTTGTGGAGATCAACTTTTCTAAGGGGAGTAGGTAAGTGAACCATATTTATGCACTACTTTTACTTCATTCGCTATAACCTATACAATTTATTGTCACTTCATATGTATTTCATCCGAACCGCTCTCTTTTTTATCTGCCCTCACCCGAAATTTTCAAAGCCCTATACCTTCATTCCTCGGTTCTCCCCCTCCCTCCCACTGCCCCAAAAATACCGGGCTTCTGAGACTTCGTAAGCCCATAATTACCGGTTTGCAGAATTTTAAGATGTTTTTAATTTGGGAATTTTTTTTTATATAATTAAAATTTTATTATTATTTTTATTGGGTGTTGAAGAGTGGCGAGCATGGAGTGAATATAGAAAATTAGTTTTTTTAATTTAAATAAACGTTAGTTTATTTTTGTTTAAAATGAAGATATCTTACGAAATATAAAATAAAAAAGTGTATAGGGTACGTGTAGTTCATAAATGAGAAAATATTTCACATATTTGCCATTAGTTGTATGTGGGAAAATAAGTGAGAAAAAAAATACTATGTAGAATAAAATATGTAATGCATTAAAAGCTAGATATATTTTATATTATTATTACATGATGTTTTTAAATCAAAATGTAACATCCCGACTCTCGAATCTTGTCACCAATGCCACTGATTAGGCGTCTTCGTCTCTCACCTCGAGATAGAATCAAGTCAAGTGTGCGGTCACTCCCGCTTTCAATACTAGAGAATTGGGATATTACTTATATTCTTTCTTTCTCATAACCATCCCAATAAAACATCAGAGTACGAAAACAAAAACAATAATATTATGCATGATTTAATATAAGGATGACATGTCAATTAGAAGTAATATAAATAAACTCATAGATGATAACTATCCTGACCCCATGGCTTGAGTTCAAATAAATTAATAAACAAATAGTTGGCCCAATGGCCGAAGTCACAATGGTCGAAGTCAATAAACAAAACAACATAACATAATTTAAATGTGGGTCCTGTGCCCTACAAAGCAAAATGGTAAATGGATTCCTACTCCTATACCTCAACTATTGAAAGGTATATTTGAACTACAAAATTGGCCCCTTTCCTTGTTAGCACAAGTGTCTTCAGTGATTACTTGAAAAATAGATTAGTGGGGTGATCTCAAGAGCCCAATGGATCATACAATACATCTCAAACATTATTATAGTCAAAGATATAAAATATGCAAAATATGCAAACACTTATAAATCATTAGGCATTTCAAAACATTTCAATTGTTTATATTGACATTAAGACCAAAAGAAATCTCCTCAATATTCTCCTGTGTCTGAACTGTGGCACCCTTGTTTCAAGTCCATTTTTCTCAGTATGTGATCTTCGAGTCATCCTTTCTCGAAATCGAGTTGCCAACTGTCTATTTCCTATTTTATTTCTTCTGAAGTTTACAAAATTTATATACAATGTAGACCAACATTAATGCATGGAATGTCCATAATCAACCCATTATCACCAGTTTTCATTCATGAAAATAGGAAGATTTCAAAAACATCATACTAATGCAGCGGTAAAAGTCAGAAAACATTTAGTTGACTACTGTCAGATTCATTTATACAAAATAAACAAAGTACATTTAGATCTAGAAAGTTCTACAACATATCATACAAAATGATCATAAATCCTGTTTAAACATTTACATCAAAATAAGACATGAGAAAACAACTGTAACAACCTCTAAGTGAGGCTCTGAAATCAATCCCCATGCCTGTCAGTGATTATTCCTATGAGTACCTAAAAAACGAAATGAGAGTGAGCTCGAAACCCCGGTGAGTCATCCCTACAAATCATCAACATTATACAAACCAAGAATAAAAACATGCACCCACTTTCACAAATTAATCATTTCAAGCATTCATTTATCTATTGTACTCTAAAGGCTGAAAGAGAATCCTCTCTTGATATTTCCTATAATCCAATGAGTAACTCCCGATACACAATCCAGATGTATCATCATGATTTCTCCAGTGGCGCTATCTAGTTTACCATCATGATATACCTCTTTAGGTAGTAGCGCTGTTCATACCAAATGTGAGTACTCTATGGTATACGATCCAGATTATTCCACAAGATTACTGTCCAAGGAAGGGCAACGGATGGGGGGCACGATCCGAGGAGGTAACCCCGAACTGATAGGTGAGGCGATACCCGAGGGAGGGCACCCGAGGGGCAGGATTCTCCCAAAGAATGTAATAGGCACAATCCAATGCTCACAATCCAGTGCTCGCAGTTCAGTAAGTACCACTTCCACAAACAACTCAGCTATCCAGCTGTTGGAAATATCTACGATGTGCCCAGACTAGTGCACATAATACATTGTATGGAGAGTTACAGTGCGCCTGTGACAATCCATCGCATAGGTACGTGAAATTCTTAATAAACCATTAATCTTATTTAGTTTCCACCATTAGTGTTATCCATACAACATCATCCATCAAATATGAGCAAATACATGATGAATAGAATGAATAAATCATGAAGTCGATAAAACAGGTCAAAAAGCGATTAACCAGATCTTATGATTATCATTCAAATCACTCCAATCACAACAAATAACAGTAATAACATGCCAAATGTCCTACACTAACAATCATCATGTTTTGAATCTAAAATTCATATAATATTAATGAGCAAGGAAATTCTTCCCACCTGAGATTCATGGATTTCCCTTGCTTTACTCGCCGCTAAGATTTGTTTTTAGAACTTAAATCAGCAAATTAAAAAATATAAATAATTTCTTCGAATCTCCACAACCACATCCAAATAGAACATTTATAATCACAGATAATTATTTCTAAGGATGTTCAGGTTTCAGAAATCAAACCTATTAATTATTGGTTCGCAGATGCCCTAATTTATATTTCAAAGCTCTCTGAATAGTTTAACCCATTCTTCAAATCTCCAATAAATTTAATTAATTTTATTTCAACTAATCGTAGCTCAAAATAAATAAAATAAACTATTATATCTCTCTGCTTCCAATTCTTAGTTCAAAAATCTTTCAAATGATTTATAAAAATAATCTCCAATGATAAATATAAATATAATAATTAGATATTGCACACGTGAATTTCTCATAGAAAAATAGGCTTTTAAATCATAATTTTTCGAAGTTTCTAATTTTTTATTAAATAATCCTATTAGTCAATCGTTCACCAAAATTTCAGTTGATATCCAAAATTTGTGATTTTAGTATCGATGGATGCAGATTTTCATTCTCCACATTTCTATGGGTTCCAATTGAACTTTATTGGGGTTTAACACCATCAAAAGCCCATCCAAAGGTTATAACACTTTGGGTATTTTTTTTTAAATCTACAAGGCAAACTAATACAATCTAACACATATTTGGGATCTACTCATCATCAGAAGTGTTTTGATATAACTTTTACTAAGTTCTACTCACTGTAAAAAAATATCCAATTTTTGGGTACGAGTATAAAACACCTCCTACAATATAAATTACACTTCTAGGATCGTAATATATGGCTTGACTAGCATATTTGTACCTAGAATTAGAGAAAATCGCTTACTTATGCGTCAAATCTGGCGAAAAATCGGATCATTCTTTCTTTTTCCCTTTCTTTTCTTGTTTGGTTCGTGCCCTTTTCTTTTCTGGTTCGTGATTTCTGGACGTGATGCCAAGATGAGAGAATGAAATTCATTCTTTTCAATCTTCTCACACCTCCATCACGTGCCCACTAATGATTCCACCAATCAAATTTCAAATCTTTACTTCTAAGTCTTTACTTTGTTTGCGTATGCCAATTGTCCCACCATATGCAAATACAAACCATTCACTTCATTTCACTTTATTGCTCAACCAATTAAATTTAATGTCTCAACATAACTAACTAAACCTCATACCACCATATCATTTCATTCCATCTTTTATCTCCCTACGTAAGGCACCCCTAAAAGATATATATGTGTTTGACCAATGTAATTTTGGTTTCTTAATTTATTAACAACCACTCACCTCACTTATCATTTTTCTAATTCATTCATTTTCATGGTTCCTACAACCACCACGTATTACACTTGATTTATTTATTTATTTAGTATTTTTTATTTATTTAGTATTACACTTCATGTGAACCCATGAACACATGATCACCAAAGGCATGTGCAAGTCACATGGGTGGACCACCATGATCGGGTGCACCCTCACCCTACCCAAATATCATGAGACGTCTTGCTTGATTCAAACACATGTAAAATGATCCTATACACCACATTTATGATTTAGTACACCACAAGAGGTGTCACCTATTGAAACTCACAAAAGGATGATCCCATGTACACCATGTTGTGATCATGTACTCCAAGTGCCAATTAAGCCAAATCGGCCCACGTGTGTGTATGTCTGAGCTTGCACACGTGACAATCCTTGTTAAGAAGATTCTAGAACATAAAAGATGCTCTTTGATTTCACTATAGCCATCACCCATGTGTGTAGGAAGCCAAGATAGAAAGAATCTACACAAGGATCTCATGTACACATGGCACCAAAACAATAGGATTCTCTCCATGGAAAACACTATCTATGCTCATGAAAAAATTAGAGACTTTCCTAGAGGATTAGATTCACAAATCAGAGCATGATATGATGTCTCTCATGCTTTGATAGTGTACACCACTAGCTGGACGTCCCATAAACAAAAGGGAAACCTTACCTTATGTGTGCTTGTTTGATGAGCAAGCAAAGGAACAAAAAAGGAATATACAAGACAAGATCTTCTCTATCTAAGGAACGACCATAATAGATGAGGAAGAATTCTAGAATGATCTCATGCTCTGAATTTAAATTAGATTTAAGCTAAGGAATATTCCCTTATGCCTTAAGAGAAATTGGCAAGATTAGGGATTCTTTTACCCACTTACCATGTACCATCTTTAGTGTTTGGAAACTTGCTCATATGAGAATGGCTGCCCTAGCTGCCCAAGATCTTCTAAAGGATGTCCCATATGCTCTTGAAAAACTATAAATAGCCCCCTTTATTGCTCACAAATCATTCATTCCAAAGAGCAAGTGAAAACCTCTCCTTTGTGCTCTCAAACCCTCTTCTTTCTTCTTTGTGATGTCTTCTTTGGGCCTAAGGAAAGGCTTTTAGTCTTAGTGGTTAGTGATCATTAGAGAGTTATTTTGCTGGGAATTGAAGTGTCAAAACTTGGGGAAACTTCTGCTGGATTTTAGAGAAAAAGTCATTTAAGGTGGAAGTTGCCCTCTTAAATTCTTTTCCATGTTCAAGCCATTAGCATGCTCATTCTTGTTAAATCTTTTGCTGAAATTTCCTTTGTAATTAGACTCAATGTTCATTTATCATTCATGAAAGTTTATGATCTGATTTTCTATCTAATATCATGCATTAGTAATATCATTCATGCTAGTATCATGTTTAGGGATGTTTCCACATGTTTGATGTTTGAATGTGTATGATGGATGTAACGTTTTTAGTTTATCAATTCTAATTTTATTTTTTAGTTTAATGCAATATTCTGATATTTTATTTATGTTTCATGATTGTGGAATTAAAATATCAAATTATGAGAATTTTAATCACGTACCATCATAGTTGTTTGAGTAACACTATGGGTGCTCTTCTCTTATGATTTGTTCATAAGGTTTATGCCCTAAGTGCTTGGTTGGTGGGTAAGAGTCCCTAAGTTCTAAGGTCCAAAGAAATTTGCTAATGCCATATTTCACTCTAAGGAGGCACTTAGTGAAGAACATCAAGGGTTGAGAAACTCTTTTGGTCTAAGACATGACTCACAAAAAAAAATCCAATGCTTGAAACGCCTAATTTGTGATAATGCTTGAAATATGGATGTGTTAATATTTTGAATGTGTAAATAGTTATTTAAGATCCACTGAGCTTTGTACTCATCCTTCCTTAACATTTTCAGGGATTTGATCTTATGGAGAAGCATGTGGAACGCCCACTTTTAGTGTCTTTTTGAAAATTTCCATGTAGGCCATGTTGCCCAAGTTTAATGAACTTTCCGCTATAGTATTTTCCTTATTCAAAGTTGTGTACTTTCCTTTATGATCAAATAAAGATTTGAATTTCCTTTTATCTTTGTAATGTAGCCTTGTTTAGTGTTTACAATTAAGGCATGGGATATTGGGAATAGAAAGTGTGTGTTACTTATAACGTAACATAGGACCCGACCCATTGTTAAGTCCACTGTTGCGACAATTGTTATAACAGTGGATGCAACAGTGGTTATGTCCACAAATGGTTAAGTCCAAGTTAACATGCAGGGGTCGTGGTGTTACAAAGGCATGAGGTATTGAAAAATAGAAAGTCAAGTGTGTGTCACTTGTAAAGTAATATCGGCCCGACCCGCCAAATGGTTAAGTCCACTGTTAAAGAATGGTGGTTATGTCCAATGCTCAATGAATGTGGGGGTTGGGGTGTAGCAGCCTTCCCCTCGGCATTATCTCCAAGTCAAACTTATTCTAGTATCAAATAGTTTAGAGTTTAATCAAACTGAAGTAGAAAATTCCAATAATTGTAATTATGCTACAATTATAATTTCCACTTCAATTTGTAAGTCAACCATTTTTCTCAACATATTGGATACAGTAACTTTTTTTTCTAGCCATTTGTTCCAACCCACCTAAGTTCCTTGCATTTTCGTGCTAATGTGATTCTAGGTGTATGTTTCTAAGTTCTTGATTTGTTTTAGTGGTCTAAAAGTTTATGCTTCTAAGTAAAGGATTCGATTAAACATGGTGGGACATGGTATAATATTGATGTAATTCATACATGGTATAATATTGATGGAATATTGAATGACCAAATTAATAAAACATGTTGTCTAAGTAGGCAAGCAATCATACAATCAAGCATCATAACATCCCTAGCATGTTTCTAAGATCATTAAACATTAATCACACAATCATGCTTCGCATTCAAGACTTAAAAAAAAATATTAAAGAGAGAGTACAATTATTTCCACCCGATTCTGTGTTTAGCTTGCTCAAATCCTTGTTTCAGTACTCAACTCTTCTCATCTTTAAGAGTTATGAGTCATTTCTCTGTATTTGTTATATTTTGAACTCACAATCTAATGATTTCTAAGTTAAATAGGTGTATTGTATGCAAAAAAGTGTGAAATAATTATCCTATAGTGTCCATTAACCTATTCGTATTGCAGTATAGGGAATGTAATGTGGTGATCAAGATTTCATGCACGAAAGGTCCAAAAAAATAGAATAGTCATGGTGTTATCGTGGTACTCCTAGCATTACAGTGGTAGTACCATAGTAACACGAGGTGGTTCTCGCTAATCTAGAAATTGCACTTCGTTTGTGTGTCCCTTGTTTCTCCCATGCGTGGTACTTTGTGTATCCCCCTATAGATCTAAAACATGCAATATTCAGAGTAGAACACTATTGTAGCTTGTAGTTAATTGCCCTTGTTCTGTTTGCTTCCCTTTTCTCTTCTATTCGCTTCCCGCTCGTCACACCAAAGTATTATAATGTATTTATGTATGTTAGAAGTGGAAAACATTCGTGAAACATCACATATTGCAAAGACAGTGATTTATAAACATTGGTTCATGTGAAAAACTAGTGCCTTGCCTCTGTAATCATTCGTAATGGAGTGATTAACGCTACATGAAACCTTCATAGTTCCTGATGTTCTCCTCCTATCAAGTCCATATGATAGTTAGAAGAGGAATGGGATGTAACACTTCAACCCCCAAATCTTGTCATTAACGCCGCTGACCGGGCGTCTTCGTCTCTCACCTTGAAATGGAATCGAGTCAAGCATACAGGCATTCTTGCTTTTAATATTCGAGAAACAGGACGTTACTTATATTCTTTATTTCTCATAACCATCCCATAAAACATCAGAGTGCAGAAGCATAACCATTAATAATATGCATGATTAAACGTGGGGATGGGATATCAACAAGAATTAAGACGATTAGACTCATAAGAAATAAAATACTCTGAGTTCAAATGAGTCAATAGCCAATACTTGGCCCCATGGCTGAAGTCAGTAAATAAAAAAACCAAACAATTTAATTAAATGTGGGTTGCATGCCCTACGACTGTAACCAAATAATTAACTTCTACGCCAATACAACCCCAATAGTGAGTTGTATCAAACTACTTCAATGGTCTTTAGTTACTTTCTTGTGAGCAAGTATCTTCAGTGATTACCTAAAAAATAGATTAGTGGGGTGAGCTCAAAAGCCCAGTGGATCGTATAGAACACATTTCAAACATCATCAAAGTTAGAAACATAACACATGCAAACACTTATAAATCATTAGGCATTTAAGACACATCAATTATTTAAGTTGATGTTAAGATTGAGAGGAATCTCCTCGGTATTCTCCTATGTTCGAACTCTTGGAAGCAATGCACCATAGGCCAATTCCTCACCATGACACAACTTTAGGAGTGATGTCTCATTCGATCCTTAGCCCCAACTCAACTACTGCCACAATAGCATGGACACCCGCCTAGAGTGGGAAAATACCCACTGTGATACCAAACTATTGCCACAGAATCTGTACCATCATCCCGATATGTGGTTAAACTCTTAAATGTCTTTATTTAGTAACCATTGGCATGCACAATTTATCTCATCATTACAATACATATACACTAAACATGTTGATAAATTATCATGCATCACGTCACATCAATCATACTATTCATTAAACAACATAGATGGCATGCTCTCGAGTCAATATTGAAAACACGTAAGTTACATGTCACGCTATAAATATATAACAACCAGCAATCAAACAAGTATGCATCATTGCATTCCTAGCATGCCTCTAAACAATATAAAGACAGTAACCAATCATTCATGTATCATATTTGAGACTAAGATAATATCAGAGAGAGATGATAGTCATTTCCACTTGTTTTTATGCTCAACTTCCTACTAAATCTTTGCTTTGTTATTCTAACCATCACATGTCTTTGACCTTAATGATTTAATATCATGATTTCTTAGTTTATAATAGTCGTATTAGTAGACATTCGATTTCTAATGATCTCATAATAATTTAGTGTATGGTACGTGTAGTAGGCCAAAACTTGGTGATCATTATGTTTTTCCATCCCTAAGCGTCTCAGTAGAAATTAAAAAAAAAATCATATTGGTCCATGTGCATGAGTGCTCAAACCTAGGTGAGGGTTTACTGTGTTACCGTTTTCAGTATTGCGACATTCATGAGGTTCCCAAATCTGCACCTTTGTGCATGGGTTTTTTTTCCCTTTGCTTGAGGGGTTTCATCACACCAACTTAGAATTCAAAACACGATTAATCCAGATTAGGAAAACATTATACCTCTGTAACACCCTGCCTTCCCATCTCGAGTCCCACTATGTCGTTCTGCTAGCGCTTCGGTGCCTTATCGTCATGTGCGCATTTCAACGATTTCTTAGGGCCACTTGAGGGGGGACAATGCATGTTACATTAGTTCTTTCTTTCTTTCTGTGTCCCAAATTCTATAGGACTCCCTAAGTACTCAACTCATGAAATAGATTTTATAAAACACAATTGGAAATCATTAACATAAATAAATCAACTTTATTTATTTGAATGTGAAGTCAAAATAACTGAATATCATTCATTGATATAAAATATTCAAGAGTTACAAAACTTCATATATGTTACAACGGAAATAACTTTAAAATTGTACAAAAGACTAAAAAAGTATAGGGCCAACATGCCCATCTCAAAAACTTTATGAGGTTTAAAAAGGTGTAATACCCTGAAAATATTATAGAAATTTTGGTAAATTTAAATAAAAATAATTTAAGCTCAATAGACCTTGAAAAACTCATGAAAACATGGTTTAAGAAATGTTTAATCAATGTACAAAAGAGTTGGCAAATCAAAGTGAAGCACAAAATTTTGCATAGTAACCGTTTATTGGTTACTACAGTAATTCATAGAATTACCGCGGTAATTCGACTGAAACCCAGAAAAAAAAATCAAAATCACAACATTCTAGTTATCGCGGTCATTTGTGTAACTACCACAGTAATTCGATTAAAACGTAAAAAAATAGGGTTCTGGTTACTGTGGTAATCCTTCGAGTTACTACGTTAATATGTGAATTATATATGTATAAACAGTGCGCCAAAAAACCCAAATCGTCATTGTAACCCTGCAATCGCACACCAACTCCCAAGAACTAATACTAGCTGCCAATAATCAAATTTTCTTCGCTTTTCTATCATTCTAGATTGATTTCTATTCATTCAAACCCCTCTCTATTTGTTTGTGAGCTCAGATACATGAAGAACAAACTCCACCAAGAAAAAGATCCATGGAGGTGTTGTTCCAAACGTCTTGTACTCAGTTAAAGTCACAAAACCCACCTGAAATCTTGAGTTCTTAGCATTGTAAATCATTTTCCTAAGTGTAAACACATTTTTCTTTGAAGCTTAAGTGATTTGATGGTCGCAAAACCTTATTTTGGTGAGAAACGAAGAAGAAACATGAAGAGCCCTAAGGTATAAAGACTTCTTTTAGTTTGATGTGTGTTTTAAGCTTAATGTGCATGTATTTGAGTATTAAACACATGGGAAAAACACAAGTGAGACAATGCGCACAAAAACATTGAAAACACGAACCCACTAGTTATCGCGATAACTAACTGCCGACCGTGGTAATCAGAGAAAATGGTGGAATGTGTACACCTTAGGATATCAATGTTAGTGAACCACTATATTATGATTTAAGAGACCTTGGGAATGTTTCAAACTCACGTAATGTGGTTTTGATTCTTGTAGATTGAAAAACAAGGCTAATACAATGCAAAACAAAAGCCTAAGGGAACAAGATATAAAGTGGAAGTGATTACCTTATTCCCTAGTATTATTTGAATTTTAATGCTAAATATGTGATGTTTACATTGTTTGAATGCCTAGAAGCATGCTAGGATGTCGTGTATATAAATTATGAATGGCATGAATGCATGAATGTTAGATTTGGCATGAATTATATGTCCATGTTTGATGTTTACAATGTTTTATAACATGAGATGATTATTGCTTTATGTACATTTCTATGAGATGATTAAAATGATTACCTTATTGTACAATGATGCGTTATGCATGAAGAAATGATATTTGTGCTTGTTATGAGATGTTTGTGGCTATTCAAATAAAGATAAATTAAGAGTTGAACCACGTACTGTCGCAGTCGTTCATGGGGGATCACTTTGGGTGTTTTTGCGATAAGGATGATGGGTTTGCCCCTAGTTTTCAATGATAGAACTATGGGTGTGACCCTAGTTCTTTGGTGATGGAGCGATGGGTGTAACCCTAGTTCCCTGGTTGGGTGATAGGTGTGCCCCTATCCCATTGGAATCTGACATATAGTGCATTTTCCTTGACTTTTTCGACATGATGATGATGAGAGAACATCAGAGTTAGGCCCTTCGGTCTAATTGACAATTGATGAACAACTGAATGTTTGAAACGCCTAATGTTTGATAGGTGATTTCATGTTTTGTGTTTGATTTAAACAATGCTATTGGTGTACTGTGTATGATCCACTGGGCTCTTGAGCTTACCCCACATCTTCATTTTAGGTGACCCTTGAGGTAGTTCGCATTGATAGTACTATAAAGTACTATATGAGTTGCAAACCTCACTGTTGAGGTTGTTATAAGAATTCTTTTCTTGCGTAGTTAGTTTAGACTAGGTGTATGACCTTCCAGATTGGTTTTGAGTTATTAATTTTCTTTATGGTTTAAATTTCGACGTCATAGACCATGTATAGATATTTCAGTTGGAAACTTGTTTCACAATTTATTTAAATTTCAACTGTAGAAGTTAATGATTCTATTGATGATCGCTACTTACTTTCTATGGGGTACTCCTTGGTGAGTCCAAGAGTTTGATTATTTATTCATATGAGCTCTGGTATATCCAAATGATGTTTAATGAGAATTGAAATGTGAGAAAAAAATGTCTTGGTTCTCAGCAGATGATATTTGTGCCAACATTTAATGATGCATCTCTCCATGCATAACAGACATGACAGAAACGGAGGACCAAGAACTGGGGTGTTACAAAAGGAATCTTTAAGTATAAAACCATCTTGTAGCCTCGTTCTTTTAGTTTCTTGAAATGTTAGAATAGGAGGGTGAGCTTATGCGCCTAGTAGATCATTCTAACATTTAAATCATCTCAAAACACTATAGTATATTAGGCGATTCGCAAAACTTTCTTGTTTATGGTTGACAATAAGACCGAAAGGGTTTTTCCTTCAGTATCCCTAATTAGGTTCGAAAGATGGTGTTCATTCGGAACCCAATCTCAGGGGTGAAGTCTTCACTTGACTACCAACCCTTCTCAGCAAAACCCTCCTCAAGTTGGAAAATACCCATGATGATTAACCTCATCGAGCCAATTTGTGGTTAAGATCTTTATTAATCTCTTTTTTGTGACAACTCACACAATAGTCGGATTAAATAAGGCATACAATATCTAAGCATAGTAGTAATCATTCAACAAGGTTCCACAACATAGTTACATAATTCATATAATTATCATGCATCATTATTCTAAGCATGTATAATCACACATATTCATGGCATATCAAATAAAAAATATCATCATATGTACGCCATGTTCATCTTCAAAACACAAGCACACATGCGAGTTTCATTAAACTTGAAATAATGAAGTAAAAGATAGACATCACCAACACCTTAGTAGTATTACTCTTCTGAAGCCTCAGTTGAATTTCTTTTAGATTTCTCCAATTATTATCACAAAACTTTTGTGGCACTTTGTTACATCAACCCCAACTGCTCAAGAAAGAAGAAAGAGAGAGATGCCAAGAGAGAAGCAGAGAGAGCAAGAAGGACTTGTTAATTCTTACTGGAGTGAAGAGAATGAGAGCACTAGGGGCCTTTATATATAGTTTCAGGGGTCAAGGTTTGGTAGGTTTGGGTGCTCTACTAAGAGGAAACATTCCAATTTCCCATTGTGTGCACATGGATTGGTGCTTAACACAAGGATCAGGGTTTACACTTTTTAATTTCGTCTTGTGCACAAATTGATTGACCATGGATAGCAACTAGGGTTTGCTCTTTTTCTTATGCGCACACAAATTGACAAGGTTTTAGAAACTTCCATTGTGGGACTTTTGCCACAGCACCGCAGTCCTGAAATGTCCCATCACGCAAGATTACAGTCCTCCAATTGGGGACCACAGTCTTGCGATTTGGGTATCGCAAGACTGTGGTCCCCAATTGGAAGGCCATGGTCTTGCGTTACAAGACCTTTTTTTTTTCTATTTTCTAATTCTTTTCCCTTACTAATATATTCTAAATTTTGCACCAAATTTCCATAGGATTCCATGTTTGAATAACAAGAAGTTTGCTATTTTTTTGCAGACTAATGTGCACAATTTGCTATGTTAAATGAACTTGCTAATTCTTGTGATTTCAACAATTTATATAGAAATTAAACGTCACAAGGTATTTCTAAATTATTATTACATATATACATGCACACATATGTTTCGATCTCTCATTTATTGAATTTCTTTATAAATTTTGATAATTGACATTTCTACTAAATTTTCATAGTTTTTCTCGAGAATTATTTTTTTCAAATAATTTATTCTAATTTTATTTAATTTAAATACTTAGAATTTTTTTCAAAAATTTTGAGTGTTACAACCTATCCCCTTAAAAGAATTTCATCGTCAAAATTTGTACTTATTTATCCGATGGATTTGAACTCTTTTTCTGGTCGATGGGTTCAGTTAACCTTAGGAAAGTCTTGAATGAATCTCTTGTAGTGTCTAATTTAGCCTAAGAGACTATCTTGGTTTGCATCTATCGTTTTAGGGTTAATCGGGATGTTTGTACTTGTTCATTCGAGATTGTTTAGTCACATACTTCTAGTGAACTATAGGGGATTTTACTATAACTTGCACTTACATAATTTAGCCAAGAATTGACTTCTACTAAGTGTTCTGGTTGTTCAGTTTCAAACTTAGAGTAAGTTAGGGAATCATCCACAAAACTACTACAAGCTAGTCATGGTATTGTCTAAATGTTCTATTCCTTAGATTTATGAGTGCTATTGTTTAAACCAACTAACATCCCTATTCATCATGAGTTCCATGGGTCATCTTAGGTATGTTTGACGCTAAGGTAGGTGATTTACCTAGTATGTTGAATTCTCTTTCTTAGAGTTCATTTAACAAAGTCTCTAACTTAATCAGTTTTATCGGTGTTCTTTGGTAGTGGAACGACTAAGGGATTAATTCCAATGCAAACTTTGATCTTAAATTCTATTTCTCTTTGTACTGGAAAATTTTATTTCACTCAAATTCTTAAATTCAATCACCCAATAATTCTGCCAAAATTTGGGTATTACATCCAATCTACCCTTCAAAAATAAATTTTAACCTAATCGTTTATCTAACATATTGCTAATGTTGCTACTGAAGCACTTGATCTTTGGGAATATCAGCGACTTTATCTTTGGGAATATCAGCAATAGCAAATACTCTTGCCTGGTTTTGTCCTTGGCCCTAATTCTGGTTTCGTTGTTGTTGCTGTTGAGGAGCTTTAGCAGGTGTTGTAGGGCAATTTCTTGCTATATGTCCCCTTTGCCTGCACCGGTAGTATAGTCCCAATTGTTTCATCTATTTCTTTTGCTCCTCTTTAGCGTCGTTGGGTCGTACTTGAGGAACTTGAGTCTTAGTAGGACAAATCTTTGCTATATGCCCTTGCTAGCCACAATGGTAACATAACTCTTGTTGCTTGGCCAGTTGTTTCCACTCCTCACGGTTGGGTTGTATCTGGGAATTCTATTTCTCATTCTCATTCTCCATCTCTTGCGATCCCTTGTGTCGATTCTTTAGGGATTGCTTGAAGTTAATGTTCTTCTTGATTGATTTGACCCTAACTATCATCCCTTTGGATGTAATTAGACTCAAAGGAATGACCAGCCTCTTGATTTCCACTTTTAGTTCATTTGGTGACACCTGATGATCCAAAACTTTGGGTTGTTGCTGCATTGGGGTTAGAGTCCTCATCACTTGCTCAACCACTTATCGAGTGATTTCTGCCATTTTCGCTGGCGATAAAATTTCCATGGGAGTTGTTGGTGTCACAATTGCCCCTTGGTTTTTCTAATTAGATGCATTGGTGTTTTTGCCCTCGTCATGTTTTCTTGGTTTACCTCCATTATCTACAAGTCAAAAGCTATTTTAGCATCTGATAAGGCATCTCAGAGAGAACATGAATTTGGGGTATACAACCCATCTTTCCTTATCCTTGGGATACAAATTGCTTTTCTAGACTTGCTAAAATGGTCATCCTTTTCGTTTATTTCCTCAAGTTTTCGTTTCATTCGTGTTATCATGACTCTAGATTCATGTCTCTACGTTCTCGATTTGTTCAGTGGCCTATTAGTTTATTCTTCTAAGTTTTGTTTGAGGGTTTCAAGGCCCTCCAATGTTGTTCAGTACACGATTTGGTTTCATGATCACATTACATGTGATATACATATTTATGCAATTCAAATAAATAAAGCATGCACTCAAATTATTAAGCAATCGTACAATCATACAAGTTTACGCTAACATAGCGTAATTCCAAGCTTCCATCTGTACCTTCGAGTTTGAGTGTCCCCTACCACCCTTGCCCATCAACACAGGCTTCTACTCAGACATCTCACTACACCCACTCAATTTCACAAATGTCTCGACAACTAAGGTCTTCCAAGCCCCACTATACATGACCATCCCATACCAGCCATGCATAGGGAAACAAGCTCTCTCAAAGTTACTAATCATTCACCAAACATGACTCGTCATTCTCTGAGTCTAAGATTCCTCCATACCCTAGAATTCTTATGCGTGCCATACCACATTAAAACCAAAGATACAAGATCTTTCTGATCTCATGTCTAGACCAAACAAGTGTTTCGTTTTCACATGTTTTTAGTCTCTAACATATGTCCTAAAATTTTTCATTTATGATCCACTGTGCCACACTTGACAACATCTAAGTTTCTAGATAAGGTCATTTTCCTAGACCTAAGGTCTCAATTTCCAGTTGAAAGGTTCAACCCTTATCTAGTTCTTGTACCACTCCTGACACTACCTTTGTACTTTAGTACATTTCCTTTGCCCTTAAATATCACCTTCTAATTTTCTTGTAGGAAAATAAGTGTGTTCTTCAACACTGCTTGTGTGAGCCAATGGGACAACCTTCTGATCAGGCGGCGAGACCAAAGTCTGCTTAAATAACCATGCTTTCTTGGATGGAATAGCCCATCTCCCTTTCAAATAATTTCTTGTAATTTTTATGTACTTCAAATATTTGGAATTTTTTCAAAAATTCTGACTGTTAAAACCTCTTTGTTATCCGTTGCTCTTCTTATTCATCTCTCTGAAAGGATTTAAATGGTTTTGGAGTTCTGTGACAGTCAAAGGACCATGTTGAATTTAGGTGGTGCATAAATAGCGATTGAAATCATGATTTCTGAGTGAAACAAAATATTACCTCATCTGAAATCATTCTTGAAGGTGCCTTGGTATAACTTCTCCCGAACATGTGTAGTTCCTCTTCGAATGGTGTTCATGAGGTCGTTAAGGGGGTTAGAACGAATTGTACTAGACTTAGGGGCATGTGAGAAGAAAAGGACTTGCCAGTCAGTAGTTGGTATTAATTTTGCGAACAAGGTGAGCGGCTTTCAGATGAGCTTGTGCAATTAGGGGACGAATTGTGCGATTAAGGTTTTTTTGTGCACATATATATCAATATCTCTGCGTTTTAAAACTTCCATTTTTGATCTTCAATTGCAGTGTAATACCCCAGAATTTTGTCAAATAATTTAAAATAAATAAAACAAGTTAAGTGAATTAATTCCAAAGATTTTAAGAAAATTTTTGGGTGCGAATTGTGGGTTGGCACATGAAAAATAAAATATATTAGAGATATAGAAAATATCTAATAAATACAATATTAAATAATTAGGAAGGGAAAGATAATAGCAAATCATCAAAATAGAAAGAAATATATAATAAAATCAAGTTTTTATCAATTAGGAAGTGTCTAATTGGCGAAATTTCGGATAATAGCAACTTAGAATGTGATTTTGTAATTAGAAACACGATCCAACGGCCAAAAAACGTATAATCCATCCGATCCAAGATCCAACAGCCAAGATCAAGATCCTATCGAGCACCCGGATGCACCGAATTATCAAGATCGGACGGCCCAAAAATCAATCTATCCAATCCAACGGTCCAGATCACGGGCGCAGATCTTAATCGCAAAATCAGACCGCACACTGTGTTTGAGGCAGATCGGACGGACTAGATCGGATACGCGTTCGAAAATCGCGAAGGTATGTGTTGATCGAGGAAAATCTGACGGCGCATAAACGATCAAACCAAATCCAACGGACCAGATAGTTTTTGGTGATCGCGAAATCGACTCGCGCTCTGTGTCCGAGGACCATCCGACGGCTCTGATGAAGTTAGCTGATCACGATCAAGATCTTCAGGCAGTGTCCGAGGATCATCCGACGGTCTAGAAAGCCGTGTTCCTCAGATTGCGAACTGGTTGATGCGCTCGAGGATAATCCGACCGCCCTGATCAAGCCCGCCCCATCTGAGATTGCCGCGCGACTCGAGAATGATCCTACGGTCCCAATTAAAGGCTCCGATTTAAATAACCAAAAATTTGAATTAAATCAATAAAAATACATCAAAAATCCGAAAATTGGTTTCTAAAATCCCAAAAATTTTCAAAAAAAATACCTACTATTTTCCTATGCTTGGGGGGCACGAAAATTTAAATTTTTCCAAGTTCCCACCAAAAAAACCTTACCATTTTACACTAGTTTGAAGCCTATATAAAGGACCCCCATGTTCAGAATTCATCTCATCCCAATTCAAGAGCATACTAGTCCCTCTTGAATCTCTCTAGCCTTCTTCTTGGCATTCTCCGTAGTTCTTGAGCGATCTTAAACTATTCTTGAGTGTTCTTAAGAGTTCTTGAGTGTTTGGAAGACTTGAAGCAACGGAACTCTACTGAATTACAGAGGTGCGCAGAAGGGACGCATTTAAGGTGGAAGTGACTTCTAACCTTTACTTCTTTATTTTAATTTGAATAAATCTTGCATGTGTGATGATGTTTTGAAGATGATTGA